>JBBBDQ010000851.1:9670000-9815000 GCA_037127315.1 Ascarosepion bandense
TTTAATTGGTTTTATAAATAACTGGTAGTATAGCCCGGCGTTGCTCGGGTGTAATGAAAGCTTTAAAACTAATCTATGGTCCTGGAGCTCAGACTCAGCCTAAAGAATATTTGTGTGAAGTTTGGTGAGAATCGGATAAAAATTGTGGATTTGTATAAAGGACATACAGACAGATAAACAGTCACACACACACACACACACACACACACACACACACACACACACACACACACACACACACACACGCGCACACGCACACACACACACACACACACACACATCTTGCCTTATATATATATTTATATATATATATTACCGATTTTCTGCCCTATTGTAAGAATTGCAACCTTGAAACTTCTGAATATCGTTTCTTATGTTTTTGTCTATGAGTGTATCAAATTTGATTAAAATCGGACCACTCCTTCTATAACCCGATTTTTCTATTATCGATTTTCGATATTTATCGGGGGCACCTAGACACAAAACCTAGCTAAGAACACTCCCAGACACATATAGTACAACTGTGTAAATTTTCAAGAAAATCGGTTCAGCCGTTTCGGAGTCTATAGGTAATGGATACGCACACACACAGACACACACGCAAAGTTCCATTTATAAATAAGGTTAGATATACTTTAATGATATCATTTTTTGAAAATGAAAGAATTTCGATGAATAATGAATTGCTTTAATTTTTTCTTTGCTAATTAAAGTTTCAAACATCTTTTAAATTTCTTCGAGACAACAGTGTCTTTGCTTATTAATTTATTAAATAACAACTTTATTTACAAATCGATAATTCAAAAGCTTAATACAAATAATCTAGAATTAAGATTTTAAAATAATTTCTCATTTTTTTATTTATGTTAAACTGCAAATTTTCATTTACTATGTAAATTTATAAGAGATTTATCATTAAATGGTCACATGTTTCAAGGGTTGTTCCCCTTACAAAATGTTAAATTGGGTTATGTCAATTTTTGGTCATCATATTTCCAGGCGTATGAACTGATTTACGACAGTGGTTTATCATCGCCTATTTGAAAGGTCAATGACACAGACCTTTCTGATTACGAAATATTCTAAATTTTATATCATAAACAAATAATATTTGTTTCAAATCAGATTTAACTTTGTTTATAAATGTTTCGATCGCTCAAAACAAAAGAAAAATGTTTCGATCGCTCAAAACAAAAGAAAAAAAAGCCAAAAAATTGTAAATTAAAAGAAAAAAATCAAAATCTTTTTAATTCCAATAAATATAATTTCTGTTTAAATACATCAGAGTATTTTGCTTAGTGGAAATAGTAAATTAAATCATTTAGCTTCCAATTAAGCTAAAATTAAAGTTTCAAGAAAAAAGTTTTTTATTTTTAAAAATTCAATTTAAATCTTGGGTATCAAAAATGAGTGGAGGTACCTATTTTAATTACAATAGCATTTTATAAATCAAAAGTGTAGTCAGTTTCGTTACGGTGAGCAACAAATGTGTTGTTTTGTCAAAAATCCTTTTTGTGTTTATGTAAACTTTTATTTAAATTCTTTTAATTTGGCTGTACCAAAAACACATATAAATAATATTTTTAAATTTCATATTCTCAGCGTTTTTCTCGTTCGTACACATCTGTAGTCGCATTAAGGTAAATATAAATTCAGTCTGATGAAATCCTAAAGAACAAAACGCGTCAAAACCTCTTCCACTTTAGCATATATTTTTTAAAATCATTTCACTCCAAGCAAGGCATTAATGCCACTGATGTGCAGGGGATTACATAAGAGAGTACAACTGTTAGGCAGAAGTAGAGTGAAGACAAAGACAAACCAGCTACAGGGGGTGAAAGAGAAAGAGCAAGAGAAGGATGTGAACACAGGAATGAAGGCGGTTGCGAAGGTAGAGAGAAAGGAAAAGAACAAGATACCCTGGATGATGTAGAAAGGGCTGAAGTTAAGTGGATAAGAGATTGGAATTGATTTTGCATTTAAATTCCTGGAGGTTATAGCCGCCAGAAAAGCAAGTATATGGAAGGGAGTTTTACAGGCGGAAAGCGAGAGAAAGAAACTGATGTAATAGAATTGTCGCCTGCATTTGGTTGATCTAACTGTAAAAGGGCGAGACCTTGTGCCAGTCTAGTTACTCGAGTAAATTCTTGTGGAGATGGCACAAGTTCGTCAGAGCCAAAGCCACGAAAATATTTATAGAAGAGACATAGGAAAGCCGCATCCTGACGATGAGAAAATGGTTGGAGTCGAGCTGCCAGGTCAGGAACAGATTCTCCTTTGGAGCCTGTCGAGAACACTGAGATGAACAGCAGGGGCGCCTGACCAGAGATAACATCAGTATTCCATGCACTGTCAGATGGTTGATTTGTATATGTGCAAAATGGATTCAGGCGGAAAAAAAAACCTCCTGGCCCGACACAGTGACCCAACCTTCCTAGCAGTTGATTTAGATATTGATTCAATGTAATTATTCCACTTTGAGGTCGGAAAATAGGGTAAGGCCGAGGAGGAGCAGTGTATTGTTTTCAGGGAGACTTGCTTGGTCCATACCTTATATATATCTATATATATAATGTTACGGAAATTCACGAAGATTAACGTAATGATCGTTAAACAACCGACAATTTGAAATTATTTGTTTAAACATTATTTTTGATCGATACTTGTATTTAAGTAGATATTCTATTTTATAATCAAGCAGTATATATATTTATTTCTACCGGTCTGATTAATGTTCAAACAAATAATTCCTCTTCTCTCTCTCTCTCTCTCTCTTTATATATATATATATATATATATATATATATATATATATATATATATATATAAGCATTATGCGTTGGTATGTGAACGTGTTGTTTTAGCGTGTTCTTGTCATCCATTTGAATATTTTCACTTAGGGTGTAAACAAAACCAACCAAACGGGGAGGCTGTGTTATTCATTGAAAGTAAATTACAGGTTGCAGTTGTGTAGCGTAGCAAAGTATGATATCAAAGAAACATTCAGACTATTCAGTAATTAGCTGAACTTCCCATGTGATTTTCTCCGGTGTCAGACTTCATTCAAGTAACAGAGAATCAGGGAAATCAATTAAATGCTTTGCTACTCATATGGAAACGTATAGGCAAGGTAAACACTCGCACAGAAACATCGAGAGGGAGAGAGAGAGAGAGAGAGAGAGAGAGAGAGAGAGAGAGAGAGAGAGAGAGTTTGTTTGTGTGCGTAAGATAGAGATTGTGTGCGAGTGACAGAGAGATTATGTGAGGTTGAGAGAGAGAAATTCTCTGTGAATTGTATGAACGTGAGAGAGAAAGACTGTGTGTTTGTGAGACAGAAAGTGAGAGTGAAATTGTGAGAGAGAAAGAGAGAGAGAGAGAGTGAGAGAGATTGTGTGTGTGAGAGAAAGTGTGAGAGATTATGTATGTTAGAAAAAGAGAGTAAGAGAGATAGTGTGTTTAAGAGAGAGAATAAGAGAGATTCTGTGTGTGAGAGAGTGTGTGTAAGAGAGTGCATGTGTGTGAGAGAGAGAGAGCGAGAGATTGTGTGTGGGAGAAAAAGAGTGTGAGAAAGATTGTGTGTGTCAGAGAAAAAGAGTGAGAGAGATTATGTGTGTGATAGAAAGTGAGAGATTGTGTGTGTGAGACAGAATGAGAAAGATTGTATTTGTGTGTGAGAGAGAGATTTCATGTATAGTCGAATTTTATGTATATTTGAATTCAGATAATAGTACATGCTAAAAAGATTTGATCTTGAAACGATGGAAACAGAGTGAATTGGGTGAGTAAGCCTTTAGACAATCACTGTCCAATAACTATTTTGTCACCCAGGTAGTAGTAAGAATAATGACTGGCTACATCCATTGTTAACCTTGACAGGTAGTAGTCATGGTACGAATGAAATTTAAACAAATTAGGTTTTGAACATCTGATAAAATGACACATGAAATTGTAGTATATTACGCTGGATCTGGACAATGAACTAAAAACACGTATGTATAAAAAATATAATCTTATATTTATATTCTTCGTCACTGAAGTTTATGTGGAGCAGAAAGACAGCCTGAGAGAGATCGCACATACGAAGGAGCCGTCGGGAGTCATTAGCCAGTTTCTGTCTCTAAAAATTCTCGACTTTATTTAGTCTTAAAACTCTCACGCATTTTTACTTTATTGGTTGTGGCTTCTTGACTTTATCTGCGTCGGGATGTATCTGTCAATCACACCCGGCAATTCATTGCTGGTTGTCGTTTTTTTTTCGTTGCACTTTGTTGACATCACCTACGGCCAGACATATCTGTTAACTACATCCTTGTCACTTTGTCGACTTTATCTACGGCCGGATGGACCTGTCAAGTACATCCACCGTTCAAGGTAATATATTACAAAATCTACGAACACAGTATGTAAAACTGAATATGTGAAAAGCAGTTGGATATTTGAAATTTTATTTTTTGTCAATGTTTTCTCCAGTAACAATATCAGCAGAACGCCATTTTTTACTTTTAGTTTTTGTTTATTTTTATATCAAATCGCTTTATCATTACATATTATCTTTACATTTGCTTATGTAAAAATAACATTAGTTTTACATATACCTTATGTCGAGTCGTAACTCAAAAGTGTGGCACAAAAATTCGAAAACGCATAAAAAAACAAAGGTTTTTATTCAAATGTTAAGTAAGGTATTAAGGTAAGAAAATAATACTAGAATCGAAGATAAGAGTGATGGATACTTACAGACTGGTCTACCCCTTTATTTGGAAATGAATGCGGGGCAGGTAAACTGTATTCCTGTCGGGATTTCATTTAATATGGCAGCGAATGCTGGACAATCTCATCAAAGATGAAGAAAAGACTTGAAGCAACCGAAATGTGGTTATACAGAAGGATGATGAGGATACCATGGATAGGACATGTGAGTAACGATGAGGTTTTGGAGAGAATGAACACGAGAAGGAAACTGATAGTTAATATCAGGAAGAGAGAGCTGGAGTTTTGGGACATGAAAGGATGTGCGTTGTGGTGCAGTGGATATCGGCTCGGAACGAGAAATCGGAGATCTGAGTTCGAATTTTAGTCGAATTTATTGTATTTACTTGCGCGCAAATGTCCTTTGGAAAAAGTATTAATCCGTCTCTTTCCTCCAGCTATGAGTTAAATAACAGAACAGATTGGGTTCTGTAGCCTTCGTTGGCAACCAGTTTACCGCAGAAAGTAATGGCAACCTACCGAGGGAAAATCTGTCCAGTCAGTCATGTCTCTTTCGAGAGCGTCCAGGTGTGTAAATGAGGAAAGAGGGTTTGAAGAATTTGATGATTACGGACGGATAGAGTGGAAGAGAGACCAGGGAAAACAGCGCATGGCAAACTTGGTAGGATGGTAGAGCAGGGATTGAGTGGCATAACAGGAGAAGGGGTATTAAGAGCAACAAGTGTTAGTAAGTTGTGGAAGGCCATGATCGCCTACGTCCTGAAGGAACACGGCACATAAAAGATTTATCTTCATGATATATTTTGATATTCAAACAAGCAGGCTCATCTTGCTTGTTATATCCAAAACGTTTCGACTGTTTTACCCTCTGTCCATCTGCAGGTTTCGTACGCGGTAACCTGAACCCTTTATACAATTCTATTCTATACAATTCATGGGGATTCTCAATACACGCAGGTGGGGGATAACTCATATCAATTAATACCCATTTTTGTAGTTTGTCTGTTTCCTCTGCCGAAACAGGATATACCACTTTTCAACATTTCTAGATCCAGGGATTGAACTACCAAAACCTAGGAGACCTGATTAGCATTAATCATTATTTTAATGTGTATCTTGGTAAAAAAAGGAAAGCATATAATTATTACTGAAGTGTTTTTTTTTTTTACATTTTGTTATTTTTAAATATTTTTGACCTGGCTTACGGCCATATCACGTTTAAATACCGATTCTAGTACGATCACTAAAGTTAAGCAACAGCAGTCCTGATCAGTGCGTAGATATGGGATCACTAGGGAATACCAGGAGCTGTAATCTCAGAGGTGCGGTTAGTGTAATCAATAAGGGCTCGATAATCGGGTTCATTATATTCACTTACGTGCAAATACTCTTGGGAAAGATCTACCTCTTCTCTGCCCCCGGCTATGGGTTAATTACTACAATTTGTATCAGTAAATTATTATTTTCTCCAAAACAGTCTTATAATCTCAAAATATTTAATGATTTTAAGTAAACTAATGGTTTATAAGCAGTAAAAAATCAAATACTCAATCAAAACAAATTACATATTTTATTTTGTCATGAATTCGCCTGTGTAACACACACACACACACACACACACACACACACACACACACACACACACACATATATATATATATATATATTGTAAGAAAGTTATGGAACATGTAGGTTTTAAACCCAGTGTTCATGCTTTTACTTTTGTAAAGAGTGCTCGATACAAGGTAGAGCTTTATATTGTAATGTTTGTTACAATGTTTTATAAAAGCATAGCATCACCACACAAAAATTTTCGTGTTTCGGGGCCACGTTTGCTCCTCTTCTGGTGATGAGGCTAAATGAAAATTAAATGGTGAAAACGATTTATTTTTGGTAATATGAGAAGTGAATGTGGTGGGAGTATAGAGAAAATAAACTCACACAACATTAATAGTAACTTTATTCCATCCACTCACAGATAGTAGTAACCCTTCCTTAAAAATCCTTACATTCCAATATAAAAATTACCCAGACAAAACTAAAAAGTGACTTGTCCAAAACTAAGCTACTCCGCACCCCTCTCCTAACCCAAGACCGTATCACTATAGCTACAAACTGCCGGCGAAATCGTACTACACTCCCACCACATTCACTTGCATATCATATTACCAAACACAAACCTTTTTTACCATTTAATTTTCATTTAACCTCATCACCAGAAGAGGAGCAAACGCGGCTCCGAAACGCGAAAATTTTTGTGTAGTGATACTATGCTTTTAAAAACCATTGTAACAAACATTACACTATATATATATATATGATGGCTGTTTACTCAATTTTTTGCAAGAAACTCTTTATTAAATTAACTGATACACACTTTGGACGATCATGTCTCGAAAAAGACATGACTGACTGGGCAGAAGATTATACCGCAGTAGGTTGCCATTGCTTCCTGCGGTAGACTGGATGCCAGCCAAAGGTATAGAATCCAATCTGTTTTATTATTTAACCCATAACTAGAGAGAAGAGACGGATTTATAACTTTCCCAAGGGTATTTGTGCGTAAGTGAATGCAAGGAATTTAACTGGAATTCGAACTCAGCACCCGATCTCTCGTTCCGAGTTGATATAAGATATAAAAAATGTACTTACAAATTAATGAGATCATAGACTCTTGTACAATACTTTCTCAACCTCAGCTACCATAATCCAGTGGAAAATATATCAAGATGACTGTTTTTAGAATCAGTCGCAAGTTTTATTTAAGAATTTCCTTCGCTTTGTCGGTTTTTCCCCTAAATGGAAGAATTCTATCCACCCTGATTTATTGGGCCCAGGTACGAGAACCAATAGCAAATTTTGGCTTTATATCAGTAGTTTCTTCTACTTCTTCGACTACAGAAGTGGTTTTCCACATGGGATAAAAAGTATTCTTGTCGGAAGGCATAGTTTTTTATGAGTAGGACATCTCTATCTAGACCAGTTGTTATCAATTTCACTGTTTAAGCAACGCCACTACCTTGAAAGGAATTGAAAAACAGAGATAGGAAGGGTAATACATGTACCCACTAAAAATAACGTTGATATCATTGATAACGATAAGAAATTACAATGTATTTTAACAAAATCCATTAATAAGGCGTATTGAGATGTACAATGTGGTGCAGTGGATATCGACGCGGAATGACTAATCAGGGAGCTGAGTTCGAATTGCAGCTGAATTCCATGCATTCACTTACGTGCAAATACCCTTGGGAAAGGTATTAATCGCACCAGTTATAGGTTAAACAATAGGACAGATTGAGTTCTATAATCTTGGCTAGCAACCAGTCTACCACAGAAAGCAATGGCAACCTACTGCGGGATAATCTTCTGTCCAGTCAAAGCGTGTATCATGTACGGCACTTAACTGACTGGGTGGCTAAGGACGCCTTCAAATACTAAGCAGTTTTTTTTGAGAGACGGGGAAGTTTTGTTGGAAACAAAGAAAAGAGTATTGGATTACTATGTGATATATGTCTTACTATATGGAGCGATTGCTGGACAATCTGCTCAAAGATGAGGAAGAATCTTGAAACAACAGAAATATTGTTCTAGAGAAGAACGCTGAGAAACCATGGACTGAGCACGTGAGCAACGACGAGGTCTTGGAAAGAACGGAAACAAAAAGGAAACATATTTAATATCAGGAAGAGACACTTGAAGTTTCTTAGATACGTAATGAGGATGGAGGGCTTGAAGAATCTGATACTCACAGGATGGATAGAGGGAAAGAGAGATAGGGGATAAGAATGCGTGACATATTTGACGGGCTTAAGCAAATGGATGACGGAACAAGGTTTGAAGGAAATAACAATACAAAATATATTAAGATCTACAAAACACAGGAAGATGTGGAGGGCCATAATCACCTACTTCGTGGAGGGATACAGCACATAAAAGAAGGTTTATCTATGTATAAATATTTATCCTTCTCTCTATACATACTAGCTGTATAGCTCAGCGTTTCTCGAAGTTTTTAGTGGTTATGTTGAAATGGTAAGGACGAGTGCTTATTCAAAAAACTTCAGTATGAGGTTGCCGTGACGCGTAAGTTTAATCGTGCAAAGTGAGTATTAGTTTTTGTTGTATTTGTAAAACGGGATTCATGCTTGGTTTGCCAATAAACGGGAATGATATATGTAAGATTGGAAGAATGAGGGCGGGGGTTACGGTAGCCTGCACTGTAATGCAATGACATTGTGACGTAGAAGAAGTGGATGCTTTGTTTATGCAACGTCGGAGGAGTTGGCACCTTGTAAAAAACGAGAGATTGTTATGGCATATGATAAGGGAGAAGTTACAAAAAAGACCCGATTTTTGTTGGAAAGCGTTTCGAAGAAATAAACGATCTCAAAAAACAACATTTTTCAGTAATTTTTGCCGCACTCTGAGCAACAATTGAAATTTTTGTTCGCATATCAAGGCATCAGATCTTAATCTACCAGTGACTGGACTTTGGATGAGTTTGAGAGAAATGCATAAAAGTGCGCAGAAGATCACCCGAAATTATGTTTGTCGTTGATTCTTGACGAAGCCTGTACATTGGTTCGAGAAACTTTTGTGTATATCAAAGGTTCAGACCTTGATCTACAAGTTACCCGATTTTGGTTGAATTGGCATAAGGCGTCACGGAGGAGAAGAGTTCGTAAATTAAGCGTTTTGGTGATTTCTGCAGTACCCTATAAATCGATTCAAAAATGTTTGCGTACATCAAAGGTTTAGGTCTGGATTGACAACAAGGGGACCAATTTTGGTAGAAATCAGACCAAAGGTTTCGGATGAGTAGGGTTTGTTGCAATAAAAGCACACACACACACACACACACACACACACACATATCCATTTATATATAGATATTACAGTATTTACATTATTCGGACTATTGTCCTCATCTTTGTTGCCATTTGTATGAAATTTCGGCCGTTGTACGTTCCGGCCTTCTTCAGGTGCTAGTAATTTTGAACGGAAACTTTTATTACAATCACTGGGGTATATGAACTCTAATGGCAGCAAAGATGAGGACAATAGCTCGAATGATGCAAATACTGTAAATACTACCTCATCTCAGATATATATAGACAAATATAGGTATTAATTAATATATCCCTAAGAAGATATGTAGGAAAGGTAACATAGGAAAGATAACCTTAGGCTTAGATTTTAAGATTGTAGTGACTAAGAAAGCATCATCATCGGAGTTTTCATGAGAAGCAGCAGTTACTTGAAAGAAGCTGTACGAATAGAATGGAACTTGTTCTTAACTGTGAAGGTCTGAACTGACAGAACTAATAACTGATTTTTGCCAGATTATTTGACATTGAAATAGCTATAGAGTAGCGAGAGTTTTCTTAACCTTCGTAAATATTCTTGCAAACTACATTTGTTCCACAAGCCTTGAGCTTCACATCTAAAACCATGTTCACTGGAACGAATCGTCCACATTTCCATCGTATTCCATTATTAATTCGGACAACTTCTTTCCAAGAACCAATCCATTCTGGAACTGACTCCCTAGAGAGGATGCATCTTCAATCATTACAACCTTAGCTTTTAGTTTATTGTTAAACGTTTTCTTTCCTACATATCCTCATAAACTTCACTCAATCTCAATCAGTAACCCCTGCCTCGAGTGGCTCATAATCATTGTATTTAACGAACAATTTTTTAATAACGATATACAGAAATGATGAGCGTTTATGGTGACCAACCACCAACAGCAGTTCAGAAAATGTGAAAAGAATTCATGAGGCCCATTATCATTTTGCCCGTCTTCGCTCTCACATGAGTCATATCAGTTAGGGCGTCCTAGGTCTGGAACGTTCAAAGACCACCTTTTTTTTGTAGGTGTGGTTCTTTTTGGATTGATGCATACGCTTTCTTTGAATTGTTTCCGCTTGGATTGAGTTTCTTTTCTGATTTTTCCCTTGCCAATCCTACTTCGGAGAATTTCGGAAAGAGGAACTTTAATGGGAAAATATTTTCGGATATATTGACCAAGATGATAGAAAAATGAAAGTCTTCAAGATTTTGTGGCTGGAATCACAATAGTATAGCCGAATATGTTCACTTTATTGAACACGAGTCCTGTAAATTAGGATCCTAGTGACACCACGCCGTAGGAGAAATGATATGTGTTGGGTAAAATAGCCCAATGGAGCCCAACTCTCTCCAGACTTGTAGCTTTCTTTATCCTAGACTGGCTCCCAATCAAGACTATAAAACCTTGTCTGTCCTACTATTTTGCCCATAATTAGGGAAGAAGAGATGGATTCATACCTTTACCATGTATATTATTATTTCCCATTGTATATTATTTGAAAATAGCAACTTTGTGGAACATTTTCTGGGAGAATGCTTCCGTTAAAATCGCAACCCTAACGATTTTCAAATCAATGTTCAGTCTTTGTCAGTTCTTGAACTTTTCATTTCATATCACACACCACGTTCAGTAATACTCTTTCTTGAGTAGCTCACAAGCCCTATATTGGGGAAAACTTTATATATATGTGCATACTGAGATGGTGTTTAGGCTACGGAAAAGGTCGATGTGAATTGGTAAGGTTTGCACAAAGTTAAGTAAGTGTTTTATTTCTTTACGCTCTTTTCTGGGGGTGGGGGAAATCAGTTGCCAAATAGTGCTCAGTCGTAGCTAATCCACATACTGAAAGGTTGCATTTGTAAGTTAAGATCGTCGAAACGCAAAGTTTTTCCACATTCTCTCCACTCGTTAGATTTAGCCCCTAACGGGATTTTCATTTGTTTCGATAAGTAGAACATTTCATGAATGACTGAACGTTTAGAAGAAATAATTAGGTGAAAAAACTTTTTTCAGAGGAAAACTTTCAGCTTTCTGTAAACTTGATATTGAAAGTTTGGCTTTCATTTGGGCAACAGGTGTTGAAAAAATTTGAAGAAAAATATCTTATTACAAGTGTTATACCTTGCCAATACGTCATAAATAACGGATATTCAGTTTTGACACTACTTGATTTCAGTGATAAAATAAAAGCAACAAAAAAAAAAAGAAAAAGAACAAAGAGATGGGAATATAGTAGAGGGGGGAGAGAGAAATAATTAGATTAAGCTGACAAAAATAGATAATAGACTTTGATCTTAGTCAAAAAGTCAACAAGCAATGGCGATCGGGATAAAAGCAATTTTTCAAACACACAGTATCAAACAATGGAAACCAAGTAAATGAATCGCCAAAAATCTATTTAGCAGAAATAAAATAACATTGTCTACTTAATTATTTTTAAATGCTGAATTATTTTAAATTATTATTGTAATAATAATCAAAAACTTATTTATAAATGGAACCTTGTCTGTGTGTGTGTAGGTGTGTGTGTTTGTGTGTGTGTAGACTCCGAAACGGCTAAACCGATTTTCTTCAAAATTTACACAGTTGTACTATAAGCGTCTGCGAGTGTTTTTAGCTAGGTTTTGTGCCGAGGTACCCCCGATAAATATCGAAAATCGATAATCGAGGAAATGGGGTTATAGAAGGAGTGGTCCGATTTTAATCAAATTTGATACACTCATAGACAAAATCATAAGAAACGATATTCAAACGTTTCAAGGTTGCAGTTCTTACAATAGTGGAAAAAATCGATAATATATATATATATATATATATATATATATATATATATATATAAAAAGGCAAGGTTTTATCTGCCTTTATGTCTGTAAATTTTTCAGCCCCTTTATTTTAGTTTTTGCTTCGGGTTTGGCTCTAAGTAGGTATAATTGTAGTTCTTACTCTCAGCCATGATACCATTTATTCAGAGGACTTATTTGGCCTTCAAAATTCAGTTTTCGACGAAAAAAACTCATTTGATATCGATACCAGAAAATCAAAATTTGATTACGTTCATTCATTTTTCTTTCAATCTACATTTTCGCTTTAACTGGAAACAACTATTGCGTTTTAGTCTTCCGTGCTAACGTCCAAAGAGTCTGAGTTCCAGGATCATGGATTAGTTTTAAAGCTTTCATTACACCCGAGCAACGGGCTATACTGCTAGTTACAAATATTTGTAAGATAGTGATTTGACTAGAAAGAAAGAAAATAAAATAAAAGTGCCTGACAGCTACTCTTTTCTTTGTTTCCAACGAAATTTCCCTGGTCTCTTAATACTCTATTCAGATAGACAAACAGAAAAAAGGAAGCCTTAAAACAAAAAGTAGCGTGTAACACTGTCAATTTGAAAAATGAATACTTTTTTTTATAATCGTTTCACCTCAAAGAAGGTAGTACTGCCACTGGTGCGCAGGGGATTACAATGAAAAGAGAGGGAAAAGAAAAAAAAACGGTACAAGGTATGTCCAAGAAAGGGTAAAAGGGAGGTGGATTTCAACAGGGATAGAAGATGGCAATTAATATTGTACTTAAAGCTTTACTTTAAAGATTGTAGCTATCAGGGAGGCAAACTCGAGGAAGAGAGTTCCACCAGCGGGGAAAGAAACTAACCAAGAAATAGTGGCAGTTACATTTGCCTATTTTGATGGTAAAATCTTGGGACATAATTGCCAATCTAGCTGCACGAGTATATCTATGAGGGCAGGGCACCAGAGAATTAAGCGCGTCAGAGTAGAAGACGTGAAAATACTTGTAGAAAAGACAGAGGAAAGCCACATCACATCACATGACTGAATGCAAGCAATCACATTGAAACTAATTACATTGCCGATCGTCCTTTGGATTTTGTCGAAAACCCTGAGATGAATAGCAGGAGCATCCGACCAAATATGGCAACAGTAATCAATGCACAGGCGAATGGTAGATTTATAAATGTACAAGATGGATTCTGTCGAGAAAAACCTTGGCACAGCGACCCAACGTTCTTAGCCGTAGATGTAGCTATTGATGCAATGCTTATTCCACTTAAGATGGGGAGAGAGAGTGAGGCTGAGGAGGTGCAGTGTATTGCTTTCGCGGAGACTAGCGTGATTGATTACTGAAGAAAGATAACAAAAGCTTCACTATGGTAGTTAACGGAAGGTAACTTCGTTTTGAAGGTATTCCTTACTCCATTCCACCACAGATTGTGGTTTTTTTTCCAAGAGCAGAAGAGAGGGTTACTTTGTCAACACTGGGAGATTTCGTATTGAGACGAGTGTAGATGGGTGTGTCATCTGCATAGATGCCTATTTGGGAGCTGATTACATCAAGACGATCATTAACGGATATCAGGAAAAGCGTAGGACCTAGGATAAAGTCTTGAGGGACATCTGCGTTCACATGAAAGAATTAAACGTGCCCATACAGAACGACCATTATTTTATGATTTTGACACGAACGAAGTCGAACAATCGTTCAGTTATACTGTAGCTTGTGCAGAATGCCAGCATGCCAAACCCTGTCAAACACTTTCGAGATATCCAGTGCAACAGTCTGATTTTCGCTGTTTTGATCAAAGGCCTGCAATATGTATTCGGTGATGGCCGTTAGTACATCTGCGGTAGACCTGATGAAGCGGAAGCCATACGCTTGTCAGAGAATAAGTTGTTGGATGTGAGATGTTGAATCATTTCAGCCTTGATATTAGCCCCCAACACTTTGCCAGAAAGCGGTAAGATGCTGAGACGGTGATAGTTAGAAGAGTCGGAATGCTCTCCAGAGTTTTTAAAAACAGGAACTACAGAGGAGGTATTCCAACAAGCAGGGAAGCAAGAAGCAGCGTGGCAATAGTTACAGAGTTTGGAGAGGAGAGGAGAAGAGAGGATAGTGTTCAAGGTTGCATTTCTTTAGGACGATGAGTGGAATTCCATCACCTCCGATTGCCTTATGGGAGTCAAGTTTAGAAATAATGTTACAGACCGGAGACGGGATTATGTATACATTGAATTCGTCTATTTTTTTGAAAAGTTAAGAATGAAGAGAAAATAATGAATGAATCACAAATGAAATTATTTGACCACGTCTGGTTGAAACCTAAGCGAATTTCGCAATGAACTAAAATTCTGTTTTAACAACCACCCAATAGACGCACACTTATAGACATACCTAAGTCTTTTACACTATAAACAGATTAGTACAATATCTTCAAGTCTGGGAATGGTTTTCTCCGAGAGACGAGCAAAGTTGACCCCCTCCCTACATATCGCGTATTAGAATAACAGGCGAGATTCAAGGACAATTCTAACTACTGCCAAAAAGATAAGTAAAATGCATAGTTTTGTAAATTGAGCAGAAAAGAAACTGACATCAGAGATAACTTTTGGAAGCTTTCATTGTGTTTGGCAAAGACAGCTGCCACTTACCAACCTTAAACGCCCCCACGAGGATATTTGGTATTTTATTTCGAATTAACTATATATATATATATATATATATATATATATATATATATAATGAAAGAGAGCTTAAAGAGGTTGGGAAATAAAGAAACAAAAGAAGACGATGAAACGTATTGTTTGTATATATTTTTCTATTTTGTTCGTAAATGTGGTGGTTGATGCATCGGAGCCATTTGATCTGTCACCGGATGTTTTTAAAGAAGTTTCACGTTTCTTTGTCGGAGTCTGTTTTGTTGATAGTAAAGGAATAATAGCAAATTTCCTGACAAGCACCATTTTGGAATAGACGTAAATGAGAAAATGAGGATTGTAACACACACACACACACACACACACACACACACACACACACACACACACACACACACACACACACAAATATCTAAAGAAAGAAAGAAAGATATATATTGACATATAAGAGGTAGAAGGAAGAAAAAGGACAGATAAAGAAAGGGTTTAAGAAAAATACAAAGAAGCAGTAAGCTAGGAAGACAACGAGAGAACGGGAGTATGTGTGTATGTGTGTATAAAAGAAAGAGAGACAATTCGCAAGAGAGAAAGACAGAAAGAGAGGCAGAAACATTTATTTCAAAACATAAAAATGAGGAACGAAAAACAAAAAGAAAAAACCCGTGTGTGTGTGTGTGTGTGTGAGAGAGAGAGAGAGAGAGAGAGAGAGAAAGAGAAAGGCAGAAATTTATTGTGTAAAAAATAAAAAAGAAGAACAGAAAACAAAGAGCAAGAGCTTGTGTGTGTGTGAGAGAGAGAGAAAGAGAGAGAGAGAGAGAGAGAGAGAGAGAGAAGCAGAAACATTTTAGAACACTAAAATGGAGATATATTTACAACGAGAAAGAGAAGTCAGAGAGAAAGCCAGAAAGGAATATGCAGCGGGATAGATAAATACGAAGAGAGAGAGAGGGTGGGGAGAAGAAAGAGAGAGATAGAGAAGCAGAAACATTTAGCATTAAAAAGAAAGATGTAAAAAAAACAAAGGAATCTTAAAGTAAAGAGAGTTACAAGAGAGAGAGAGAGAGTGAGGGAGAGAGAGAGAGAGAGAGAGAGAGACAGACAGACAGACAAAAAGAAAGAAAGAAAGAAGATGAATATAGTCCTTTTCTATTGCTCCGGTGCTGACGACTTTTTTCTGTTTTGATCACTTAACACTTTACAGATACTAGAACCTGTTTCATGGCGTCTACATGCCGCATATAAAATAAACAACTATTAATACTCATAATACGGATGTGCGTTGTGGTGCAGTGGATATCGGCTCGGAACGAGAAATCGGGGAGCCGAGTTCGAATTCCAGTTAAATTCATTGCATTCACTTACTCGCAAATACCCTTCCTTCCAGCTATGGGTTACATAAAAGGACACATTGGCTGGCAACCAGTCTACCGCAGAAAGCCATGGCTACCTACTGCGGGATAATCTTCTGCCCAGTCGGTCATGTCTCTTTCGAGACATGATGGCCCAAGCATGTTTCACGTATGGCACTTAACTGAATACTCATAAACCTACTGAAGTGCTTTAATTTCGACAATTTCGCTCGATTCAATTTACAGCAAACTTAAATCACTCGAACAAAAACAACTGCGCAGTATAGCAGGGTAAATGAAATTGATTTAATACGTAATATAAGTTAGTTTTGCGATTATGATATAAAGTATAAAAAATTTCAAATTTTCATTAATGTTTTTTGCACAAAAATTGTCTTTTTTTTTTAATGATAAAATGTTTCCTGTTGTATTTAAGCAAGCCGATTAACGATAAACAAATTGCTTTCCTGATAGCAACAATCGCCAAAAGTTTAAATGCAACGTCAGTTGGCATCTTGTAGCTCTTTAATTCCCATCTTTCTCCTATCCTTTCTTTGACATCTCCTGTGCCTTTTTGCGCACCAGTGGTTGTTCTGCTATGCTTGGGGATGAAACTGTTATGAAAATAAAATAAAATATAATAAAATCTTAAATTTCAGAAATAGAATTCCCCATCCGCCTGGTATTCACTACCATTCTTCGCTCGAATTCTAATAATCCACGACGCCTTACCATGAACAGTGTAGCCGTTTTTCACATTAACTACGTCGGCATTAGAGCACAGTTGATAGATCTGAGGATGACTTCAAATTAGAGGGGCCCTACCTAACATTACTTTCACATAATCAGTCAGTCAAGTGCCATACGTGATACACGCTTTGGGCGATCATATCTCGAAAGAGACATGGCTGACTGGGCAGATGATTATCCCGCAGTATGTTGCCATTGCTTTCTGCGAAAGACTATTTGTCAGCCAAGGTTATAGAATCCCAATATATCCTATTATTAAACCCAGAATTGGAGGGAAGAGGCGGATTAATACCTTTCTCAAAGGTATTTGTGCGTAAGTGAATGCAAGGATTCAGTTGGAATTCAAACTCCGCACAGCGATTTGTCGTTCCGAGTCGATATCCACTGCACCATAACGCACATCCGTATCTGGAATACCTGGGGTAATATAGTACTGGCCACCGTGGACAGCACAGTGGCCGAATATGAGTCATTAATAATCGTAACTATAAGTGACAGACTAGAATTGCATATGACAACATACAAGCAATACTTGTTCAAATTACATACAGGGTGTGCCATAGGCATATCTAGTCGGTGAACTGAATGTTTTGTTTTGCTTCCATAGGATATACCGCAAGGAGAGCTACAAGGGTGTCTGTCTTAATACGACAACACAGGACACAGCAACTCACCGTGGTTTGTGTCGCCGCTAATTAGACCCTAGAGTACGAGAAACGTGACCTTGGCAGTCAGACTTTCTGTTGTTTTAAACTGATGGTAGGATTTATATTTTTCAGTGTCTTTATATGGTGTATGGGTAGGTATTTGAAGCCTATCACAATACGTTTAGTAAAATAAAGGGAAGTAAAGAAGGTGTTGGGTATTACCTATTTATTATTCATTAATATTTCGAGATCAGAATCTCATTTTCAGAATGATAGGAGAGCTTGATTTCACGTCCGCTGGTGGACCGTGCCTTTAAATATATATAATCGTTTCACCTTAAACACGACAGGACCGCCACTGGTGCACAGGGAGTTACAGTGAGAGAAAAAAAAGAGCAAGGTACAGAGGATGTCGAAGGGAGGATAAGAAAAATATAGGAATCAATGAGATAGAAAATGTTAATTATTGTTGCATTTTAATTTTTGGAGATTGCAGCTATCAGGGAAGCAAATATACCGAGTTTCACAAGCGGAATGTGCGAAAAATGAAACTTCAAGAGTAGAAGCGAGGGTTATATTTGACTGTTTTGACGGTAAAAGCATGGGACCTAGATGCCAATCTAGTATCAGGAGTAAATTCTTGTGGTCAGTGTAGCAGGGAAAGAAGCTTGTCAGAGCAGAAACCGTAAAAATATTTGTAGAAAAGATAGAAGCAAGCTACATCCCATCGGTGAGAAAGTGACTGAAGTGAAGCACATAAATCAAGGTCTATTACGATAGAGATCCTTATTTGGATTTTGTCGAGAACACCGGGACGAATAGCAGGAGCACCCGACCAGATATCGCAACGGTACGCAATGTCGGACGAATGGTAGATTTGTAAATGTGCAAGATGGATTCTGACGAGAAAAAACTTCCTTGCCCCAAATAGTGACCTAACCTTCTTAGTGGCAAATGTAGCTATTGATTCAATGTAGACGTTCTACTTGAGGTCGGTTGAGAGAGTGAAGCCAAAGAGGCGTTATATAACGTAAGATTTAAAGTTAAAATACGCTGAAAGCGCTGGTTCAAGAAGTTAAGCAGTGATAACTAAAATTTATATTAAGATGAGTCAATCTGGTTTTACAGAAGGATACCGAGAATGTAATGGACTGAACATGTGAATAATGTCAAAGTCTGATGAAATAGAAACAAAAAAGACACTAATGCTTAGAATCAGAAAAAAAAACTGAAATTTCTACGGAACATAATGAGGAAAGAGGGCCTGGAAATTGTGACACTCATTGAAATATTAAAGGCAATAGAGACAAAGGAAATCAACGCATAACCTAACGAACGAGCTTGTTCAAATGCTTGGCAAGACAGAGACTATGAGAAAGCAAAAATACAAACACTTCCAAGAAGCTGCAAAAGGCAAGAAATTGTGGAGAGCCATGATCACAGATATTCTGAAAGGAGACGGCATAAAGAATGAGAGCGTACTGTGAGAAAATTTAATCCTTTTCCAGATGAAACAAGCATTTGTGGATATTTATCTAACTGTCCAAGCAGATTTTATGTATAGCGTTTTATGTATGTACTAGCAGTATAGCCCGGCGTTGCTCGGGTGTAATGAAAGCTTTAAAACTAATCCATGGTCCTGGAGCTCAGACTCTTTGGACGTTGACACGAAAGTCTAAAAAGCAATAGTTGTTTCCAATTAAAGCGAAACCGTAGGCTTAAAGAAAAATAAATGGATGTAAGTCAAATTTTGATTTCCTGGCATCGATATCAAATAAGTTTTTTTCGTCGTAAACTGAATTTTGAAGGCTAAATAAGTCCGCTGAGTAAATGGTATCATGGCTGAGACTAAGAACTACAATTATACCTACTTAGAGCCAAACCCGAAGCAAAAACTAAAATACAGACATACAGGCAGATAAACAGACACACACACAAACATCTTGCGTTATATATATATATATATATATATATATATATATATTGTTAAATATAAGAACAATGAATATATATTATGCTTAATCAATAAATAATTAATAAATAATTAACCAAATGTTGGAGAATTTTTTCTTTATTTTCTACTGAAATTAAAGCAAAAATACGACGTTTAGAACGGCTCATGATTAAACATAATAGACACTCATTGTCTCTTATATTTAACAGCATATGTTTAGAAAATTACTTGCTGCCTCGATACACTATATATATATATATTATCGATTTTCTGCACTATTGTAAGAAGTGCGACATTGAAACTTCTGAATATCGTTTCTTATGTCTTCATCTATGAGTGTATCAAATTTGATTAAAATCGGACCACTCCTTTTATTACCCAATTTTTTCGATTATCGATTTTCGATATTTATCGGGGGTACCTCGACACAAAACCGAGCTAAGAACACTCGCAGATGCTTATAGTACAACTGTGTCAATTTTAAAGAAAATCAGTTCAGCTGTTTCGGAGTCTATAGGTAACAGACACACACACACACATACAAACACAAAGTTCCATTTATAAAGAAGTTTAGATCTAGTTAAATTCTTAAAATGATCTATATATTCAGTTAGAAAAAATCACCCTTGATAATGTCTAAAAGTATAGCTGAAAACGCTTAAATTGTTTTATGTAATTTATCTACTGAAAAGAAAAAAATTATAAGATCACGTGAAAAATTAGAAAAAAAATTGTATGTATGAGTGTATTTTTAAAGAAACTTGCACACACACACACACACACACACACACACACACACACACACATATATATGTACAGTGTTTGATTGTAATAATATTTAGCGCCAAGGTGGTTATTTTTTCAGTGGTTTTACTGATAAGATGTGTTTTGGCAAACGGTTTTTTTTTATTGTCAATTCCTCAATATCGGGGTGGAGATAGATAAGATAGATTTGATAAGTTTCTTTTTCTATTCATTTTATCCCAAGCAAGGTAGAACTGGTGCGCAGGTGGTTACATAAGAGGTGAGTGATGAGAAAGAAGAATATGTTACAGCGGATGTCAGAAAATGGATAATATATGGATGAGAACACTGGTATGAAGAGGGCTGCATGAGAGTACAGTGGAAAGGAAGAAGAATATGATACAAGGGTTGTTAGGGAAAGGAGGAGAGTCAAGAAGATAAAAGAGTTTATCTCTTTAAATGAGCAGATTCATACCGACTTCGAAGATTAATGTCAACCGGCCTAATGAAAATACTACCAAAATTAAACCGCATTTTATCAGAATGTTTTTTCCGTGGTCTCACTGAAAGAGCACACTTGCTTTCTAAGTTGTTTCTATGATTGAACAATAGAGTACATCCAAGGGCGAGTTGGCATGGCAAAGGATGCGTTCCAGAAGCTGAGTAAAATCCTAAGACACAAGAAAATTCCACTAGAAACAAAGAGACTGCTAGATTGCTATGTGATGTCAGTTATTTAATACGGCAGTGAATGCTGAACAATATCATTGAAGATGAGGAAAAAACTTAAAAACAGCGGAAATGTGGTTTTACAGAAGGATGCTGCGGATATCATGGACGGAGCATGTGAACAATCATGAGGTGTTGCAAAGAATGGCAACAAAAAAAAATTAATAGTGAGAATCAGGAAGAGACAACTGAAGTTCTTGGAATATGCAACGAAGAAGGAGGGCTTAGAGAATCTGATACTGACAGGCCAGATAGAAGGAAGAAGAGACAGAGGAAGGCAGCGGATAACATATTTGAAGGGCCTGAGCAGGTGGCTGACGGAACGGGGGTTGCGATGTGTAACAGAAGAAAACCTGCTAAGAGCCACCAGGGTTAGGGAGACGTGGAAAGCCAAGATCGCCTACGTCCAGGAAAGACAGGACACATAGAAGAAGAAGAATGTCTTTAAGAAAGAAAATATCAAAAATAATTTAACCACAAAAATTAAATTTTAATAAATATACGATAACTATAAATAAATTCTATTTTATTAAATATCCCTGACAAACGCATTCCATTTTGTATGTGTGTGAGTGTGTGTATGTGTGTGTGTGTATGTGTGTGTGTGTATGTGTGTGTGTGTGTGTGTGTGTGTGTTTGTAGAGACAAGCATTAAGATGTCGGAAAAGAATTTAAAAAAAAATAGAGAAATATGGCTGAAAAACAAAATTTTGGGCATAGACTAGAAAATACAACATAAATGTATAAAAAAACGCACCCTTTGCGTCTCAAAATCGTAATCGTAGTCTTACACAGACATTCTTTATTGTAGCATTTCATTCTGTTTTATCGTTTCTTTCCTATTTTTTTTTCATTCTAATTTTCTTTGCGGATTTTTTCTTGACTGGGTTTCGTGAAGCATATCCTGGAGTTGAGAGCCTTTGGGAACAAATATTTTCCTTTTCCCCTTCATTCTTTTTGCTACTTTCTCTATATTATATAAGGGCCCATCTGTAAATTGATCTTTGGGGGAAAAAAGAAAGTAAAAAAGGGGATTGTTTTCGTAAATGAATTCAGTTCGTCTCTTGCTGGGCGAGAAGACCATTGGGTGGTCAAGCAAGATAAGCATCATTGCTATCAGTTACAAATAACTTGAATTTGTGATCCCAATATATATATATATATATATATATATATATATATATATATATATAAAGAATTAATATGAGTAAAATATTGTCACTTAGCTGAGTGATGTTTCCTTCAACATCCCGATTTCAGAGTTTCGTAGGTGGATTTTCGTCCACTCTTTAAAGGATTTTTCTAATTTATTACGGAACTTTGAAGTCGGGATGCTGAAGGTGAAATGAATCAGCTAAGTGACAACCTTTTAATCATATTAATTCTGTTAATGACTATCAAATTATATTAGAAATTCTTCTTACTTCAATGCCTTTATCAGTATTCCAGTACCTGTCAGAAATTTTGGCTTCACACAGTCTTCCAAATAGATACTATATATATATATATATATATATATATAATTTCGCGAAAGCGCATTGTTTTATTTTACATTTTGTCGACTGCGCAGTATAATACGGTCAACTGGGCACCGTAAGTGAGAATTTTTCTTTCTTTTTTTTTACCTACGAAGTGTTCTAACAGAAGACGGAAAGTGCGACACTGAGATCCGAAGGCGAATTGGCATGGCGAAAGAAGCCTTCCAGAATTTGAGTAAAGTATGAAGAAACAGGACAATTTCACTAGAAACAAAGAGGAGAGTACTGGATTGTTATGTGATGCCGGTTCTTCAATATGGCAGTGAATATTGGACAATATCTTTGAAGATGAAGGAAAAACTTGAAGCAGCTGAAATGTGGTTCTACAGAAGGATGCTGCGGATATCATGGACCGAGCATGTGTACAATGACGAGGTTTTGGAAAGGATGGAGACGAAAAGGAAATTAATACTGAGCATCAGGAAGAGACAACTAAAGTTCCTGAGACATTCAATGAGGAAGGAGGGATTGGAAAACCTGATACTAACAGGCCAGATAGAAGTAGAAGAGACAGGCGAAAGCAGCGGAAAATATATTTAAAGGACCTGATCAGGTGGATGACAGAACGATGATTGCATGGTGCAACAGGAGAAAGCGTGTTAAGAGCAATCAGGGATAGGGAGATGTGGAAAACCATGATCGGCTACGTCCTGAAAGGACATGGCACATAAAAGATGCGAGAAAAAAGTCCACCATGACGCAATACATTTCACCAGAACTTTGAAAACGACATGATGTCCTCCTTGGCATTCGTGCTGGTAGCTCCATTACGAAAATTTCAGAAATTTTGGGTGTCAATCTGCGGACAGTGTGATGTTTCGGAAAGAGTTGCATGAGTCTAATGGTGATTACGAAGGTACAGCAGCTTAGAAAACTCACTCTGATCGTTCTGATAAGAATAGAAATGTGTTGGTGAGATCTTCAGACTTTACACAGAGGCCTACATTAAGTGCCTTGAGGAGGTAGTGCTGAGTCAAGCGGGTGGATGTTGGGAGAACCTAGGTCTGGCAACAGGACTCAGCACCATGCAACGTAAGCAAGAGAACACAGCTATGGTTGTTAGACAATTTCTGTGACCACACCACCCCTTACATCTCCAGAGTGCAACCCCTTTGATTATTATGTGTGCGATGTAGTTGAGGGATAGATCGACAAAACTCCTTGTAACGCTAAAGATGAATTGAAGGCAAAGATTATGGCAGCATTCCCCAAATTAAACAAGGAGTTCGTACATAAGAGTTACAGGAGATTCCTAAGTAGTATAGAGGCCGTGATTAAAGCTAATGGCGATTTTATTAAATAAATTTACTCTTTGTATTTCAAGATACATTTGTGTAATTTTAGTAAATATATCTGTTAAAAATGAGATGTCAGTAATATTTTAATTTTTGTGTAACTTAGACAATTTATCCATCGCACACATATATATGTATGTACATACATATATATATGCGTGTGTGCGTGCAGATTGAGAAGTCGGGTGAGAGAGAAAGAGAGAGAGAGAGAGAGAGAGAGTGGGGTGATAAATAAGAATGGATTTTGTTATTCCAGACAGCACTAAAGGGAGCTCCTTAAAGATCTGACCTATCTGATAGAAAGGCGGAAGGATAAACTGTGATAAGCAAGTGTAAAAAATATGCGACTAAAAAGAAAAAAAAACTCTACAAAAGATACTTCCTACGGTTTTCAGAAAAGCTTTAAAAATTTCCAACAACAGTCCTTTACCACATTAAGATTTATTTTTATGACGTTAAGCATCGTCACGTTTAGGTGATTCCCAATAGGACACAGCTTCAGCGGAGAGGATGCTGGTACATGTTCCTTTTAGAGAAGTGAATTCTACTTCTTTCTATGCCGTTGAATAGACCTGTTACCACCGAGTACTAGCGGCTTGCTCGTCTCGCCTAACATTTAAAATATGTTCTTGCTTTACTGCGTATTCCACAATATATATATATATACAAATACTAGCAGTATGGCCCGGCGTTGCTCGGGTGTAATGAAAGTTTTAAAACTAATCCATGGTCCTGGAGATCAGACTCTTTGGACGTTGACACGAAAGACTAAAAAGCAATAGTTGTTTCCAGTTAAAGCGAAACCGTAGACTGAAAGAAAAATGAATGGATGTCAGTCAAATTTTGATTTCCTGGTATCGATATCAAACTTTCTGCACTATTGTAAGAACTGCAACCTTGAAACTTCTAAATATCGTTTCTTATGGCTTTGTCTATGAGTGCATCAAATTTGATTAAAATCGGACCACTCTTTCTATAACCAGATTTTTTCGATTATCGATTATCGATATTTATCGGGGGTACCTCGACACAAAACCTAGCTAAAAACACTCGCAGACGCATATAGTACAACTGTGTAAATTTTCAAGAAAATCGGTTCAGCCGTTTCGGAGTCTATAGGTAACGGACACACACACACACACACACACACACACACACACACACACACAAAGTTCCGTTTATAAATAAGTTTAGATATTACGGAACTTAATGAAGATTAGCGAAATGGTCTTTAAACAACCGACAATTTGAAATGATTTGTTTGAAAATTATTTTTGATCGATACTCGTATTTATGTAGATATTCTGTTAATAATCAAACAGTATCATATATTTATTTCTAACGGCCTGATTATTTACGATAACTTTTTGTTACGAAAATGTGTGTCAATCGGTAGGATGCGACCCCTCTTCATATAGGGGGAAGACACCAATTGATCTGGCGAATCTTAGACCTCTCGACAACAAATGACCAACAGTCTAAAAGAAGTCAATCCTGCCGAATGACATATTTTCGTAACAAAAATAATCAGGCCGGTAGAAATAAATATATAATACTGTTTGATTATAAACAGAATATCTACTTAAATACAAGCATCGATCAAAAATAATGTTCAAACAAATCATTTCATATATATATATATATATATATATATATATATATATATATATATGAAAATCCAGGTAAAGAAAACCACCAGTTTTACAATTCCGAGTTCTCTACCATTTACTTTTTTTTAAGAGCTCAATACAATAAATGTTGTGGAGCATAATATAATCATATATATATATATATATATTTAAAATAATATATATATATATATATATATATATATATATATATATATATACCCATTCACAGTCAGGTTAGCCAAACGCAGACGACAATTCTACTCCTGCAGCTTCCTCTCTCGCACTTCCCGCCTGTGGAACTCACTCCCGTATTCTTGCTTTCCTGACGGCTACGACCTCCAGAAATTTAAAAGCAAAGTTAATACTCACCTACTAACCACTGGCCTCTAGCGCTCTCCCCTCCCCTGTATAACCTTCCCTTTCTCTCCACCTATGTATCTGTCATTGCACCTGCTTTCTCAGCTTTCTATTGTTCCTTTCTAACTAGCTTGTACTCCTCACTCTTTTCTAATTAATCTTTTCACATTTATGTAACCCCCTGCACATCAGTGGCGTTTCTGCCTTGCTCGGGGTGAAATGATTAAAAAAAAAAAAATATATATATATATATATATTATAAATTATATTTTAGAACATGTACATAATTTCTTCTATATATGTTCTCTTCCCTACACTGCTCTATACACCATATATCGAGCACTGTTATAAATTAATGTTTTGGACGGAAAAAATTTTTCTTTTTTCTCTCCTCATTCTATACTCACTCGGATATATATATATATATATATATATATATATATATATATATATATATATAATAGCTGTATGGAATCAGAGAAGGGAAATTTTAGCGTGTTGTTTATAAGCAGTGTATACATATGCCAGCCACTGAAAGAAGAACTCATTCTAGTGCTAAAGAGTAATGCATAAATTGCGGAAGTGCTAACTGTATTTTAATATATATATATATATATATATATATATATATATATATATATATATATATAAATATATATATATATATATTCCAAGTGAAGAGGACTCAAGGTTTTTTTTTATATGCTCTGGCATTTATTTTATTATAAACAGTCCTCAATAAAATGAGTATTATAGCGCTTAATATAATATAATATAATTATATGGCTATGTCAATTTTTCATTGCTACATGGAAATTTCTATGTTTTGAGATTAATTCTCATCATCAGACAATGCTGGTGAGGTTGTGCAGACGATTTAAATTTAAATGACAAATACTTTCGGCTTACTGTGAATGTATGTGGGTGTTTTTTTTTTGCGTGTGTGTTTGGCTAATCAGAATGGAGATTCACTTAGGGGTTTGACCCCGAGGAATTTCTGTGCTAATCAACTTTTTTCCTCCTCTTTTGTTCTTTTTCCTTGACCCTATTCCTCTCTTGTCTGCTTTCCTTCGCATTTATCTGATCTTATCATTTTCCCTTCAGTTTTATTACATTTGATATGATATCTCTTCTTGGTAGTACCAACCCCCGTTCCCTTTATTATATTTGTTAAAGAAAAGATTTTTTCCTAAAGGAAACCTCGAACTGCTATTTTTTTGCTCCATCTATCAATTTGCTGTAAAGTTTATTATCCTGATACAAAGTGGGGAATTATTAAAAAAAAGGAACAACTAACTTATTCTATCTTTGGCTTTATTATTATTTTCATTTTTATTTTTACCTAATTCGTCGGTGAGCATGTTATTTAATTTAGGTTTTATCCATTTTCTAATGTGAATAATTTACAATGTCTACATATGACATTAATTTCGTTAAACAATAATAATGAGTGCCTAGACATCTGTGCTCATCCACAAAGAAGAACAGTGGAAAAAATCAGTTCGAACGAGGACAATTTTGATATTACGATGGGTTCGATGGATTCTGCAGAATCTTCAAATCTGGTAGGACTATTAATATTATTTAATCTCACAGCCTATAAGGAAGTAAACACTAAAGACATTGGACTTTATAGAGATGACGGACTTATAGTAATAAGAAATACCACAAACTTCAAAATAGACAGAGTTAGAAAAATGATACATAAGGAGTTTAAAAAATCTAAATTTAAAAGTAACAGTTAAAGCTAAGATAAAAAAAGTAGATTTCCTCGATGTAACTTTGGATCTAGAGAAAAATATTCACCAACCATACAAAAAGCCAAACTCAAACCCTTTATACATCCACCCAAAATCTAACCACCTTCCGTCTATCATCAAGCATATACCCTCATCAATAGAATACAGAATTAGTAGAAACTCGACTAATGAGGAAGTGTTTAATAAACATAGCGATTTTTATAAAACTGCATTGAAAAATATTAAATATGTAAACAAGAAAAGCAACCCTCGAAGAAAAAATAGGAATAGGAAAATCATCTGGTAGACACCCCCTTACAACCAAATGACTAATGGTAGGTTAGGAAACAAATTCCTCGAGTTAATTTGTAAACACTTCCCGGAGAAAAATTCTAGTGTGCACTAAGTATGCACGAGGGAGTCTGCTTTACAAAACAGTTATTAGGGAAAGGTTTAAATTTTTACTTTTAATTAGAATACGGGGGCAATGAGGGTAATTCGATTCAGTGGACGTAGCATGGGTAGTGTCTCAACTGCAAAGTTCTGAAATGGTGGAACTAAAGAATGGATCTTTTCTAAACATGTGCCATGGAAATCGTGAGAGACTTGTGACAGAAATGTGATTATGGTTGTGGAAAAGGTCTACTCTGTGTCTGTCTGTAATACGATCACCCACCTAGCTTTCTTTAGTGTTTAGGAATTTACAAGTTGGGTTAAAAAACACAGTTAAGTTAGTTAAGTAATAAATTGGTGGTTAGGGACCTCTTAAGTATAAATTTCGTTTGCACACACCCAACTATTTAATGTATAGTTAGGGTGTGGGGAATCTTCTTCTTCTTCTTCTTCTTCTTCTTCTTCTTCTTCTTCTTCTTCTTCTAGTACTACCATGTGTCACGTTTCTTTAGGACGTAATAGAATATAGCTCTCCACATCTTTCTGTTTTCTGTAACTTTTATTAAGATATCTTTTTGCAACCTTTCCTAATGCCTGTTCGAAGAGCCTTTTACTTAAGCTCGTTAGGTAGAATATGAATTGCTTTCTTCTGTCCTGTTGCTTTCAATATATACTGATAGTGTTAAATTTACTAAGTCTTTTTTCTCATTATGTGTCCTAGAAATTTCAACTCTCTCTTTCTCATGTTAAGTATAAATGTCATTTTTGTTTCCATTTTAATCTATGTTCATCAATACTTCTTAATACACGTTCACGCCGTGGTATTCTTTGTATCGTTCTGCAAAATAACATTTCTGTTGCCTCCAGTCTCTCCTCAGTCTCTGATAAGTTTGTCCAGCATTCAATGTCATAGAGGAGGGCTGATAGTAAATGACAGCTCAGCATGATTAAGGTTTTAAATTAATTTTAAAAAATCGTAACTGATGTAAGACTTTTCATTATTTACCTATTCCTTATCATTTGTGTCCATATCTATCTATCTATCTATCTATCTATCTATCTATCTATCTATCTATCTATGTAAGACTTTTCATTATTTACCTATTCCTTATCATTTGTGTCCCTATCTATCTATCTATCTATCTATCTATCTATCTATCTATCTATCTATCTATCTATCTCATTCAATATTTATATCTCACTCTGCTCATATCTATCTATCTATCTATCTATCTATCTATCTATCTATCTATCTATCTATCTATCTATCTATCTATCTCTTTTTACTCCAATCTTTACATATATATTTATAGTCTTATTCGTGTTTGAAACAGATGAGTGTTTCGTTTCATAGTTGCTTAATTTTGTTTCATACTGTTTTCTATCTATCTATCTATCTATCTATCTATCTATCTATCTATCTATCTATCTATCTATCTATGGCAGTCTTTTTCTATCTATCTATCTATCTATCTATCTATCTATCTATCTATCTATCTATTCTGAATGTCGACGGAGGCAATGCTACATTTTCTTCCATCTAAAATGTAAAACCGAGATATTCAGAGAATCTTTCTCTACAACCACGTGCCGCGGGATCAGCTGAATAATTATGTTATTTTAATGACGCTGCCGCTAAGTGTTAATTAGCAAAATAATTAAGGGACCCATTTGCTTGTTTAGGGATTTTGCTCTTCACTGGGAATGTTTGAGATAAAAATTTCACTCATAATTGTGTCAGGTGACGGACTTATTGATCCAACTCCGTATATTTTGAGGTGGGAGCTTATTGCTATTTTTCAGTAGACATTACATTTTTTTTTTCAGTAGACCTTACATTTTTTATATTAGTAAGCTTTCTCCAAGTATTATTAAGATGAAATGTTTGCACGAGTCTGCTTATTTTCATTGCTAAATTTGCTTTTTTTTCTAATCCGTATTTAGATTTGATATCAAAATAGAAAGATATACAATGTATACGGTTGCTTTCTTCACCGACAAAACACTGGCGAGCATTGTTAGCTTCAGGGACAGACAGCTGTTTCTAAAATTAACGTTTGCACCAAAATCTTGACACGATAGCAAAGGTAAGTAAGGACTGATCATTAATACTCTTTATGTGTCATGTCCGTTCAGAAAGTAGGCGATCATGACTCTCCACCATTTCCAGTTCTTTTATAGCTCTTAATAATTGTTTTCTTTTCGCTATTTCTCCTAAACCCTGTTCCATTATCCATTTACCGAAGATCATCAAGCGTGTGATATAGTTTTCCTTTATCCATCTGTGGGTATCAGATTTTCCAAGCTAACTTCCCTCATTATGAGCCTTCGAAATGTCTCTTTCTGATGTCAAGTATATTTACTTTTGGTTTCCATTTTCTATAAAATTTCGTTCACCCTATAGTATCTTCTGCATTCTTCTGCAGAACAACATTTCTGTTCCTTTAAACGTCTTCTTCATCTTTGAGGAGGTCGTTCACTATTCTCTCCTATATAGGAAAACAAATATCATATAACAAGTTTCGTACACTTTTTTTTGTATCTAACGAAGTTTCTTTGTTTCTTAACACTCTGCTTAGATTTTGGAATAAATCATTCGCTATCCCAAATCTCCTTCAGTGTTGCTATTTCCGCCTTCCGTTAAATTATTTCCCAGATATTTCAATTTTTGTACCTGCTTGTGTTTGGTATCCCCGATTTGTAATTTAGATTTTTGGCTGGCCCCTTTTTACTAACAACCTTGCATTCTATCTTCTTGCACGTTTCTTCAGCATGGATCAGGCTAGTCTCCCTGAAAGCAAAACACTGCGATTCCTCGGCTTAACACTCACAACAGACCTGAAGTGAAATGACTATATGGAATCCATAGCTAAATCCGCTGCTAAGAAAGTCGGTTCTCTGTGTAGGACCAGAAAGTTTTTTCCACCTAAAACAATCCTGCACATATATAAATCTACCATCCACCCGTGCATTGAATACTGCTTTCATATCTGGTCGGGTGCTCCTGCTATCCACCTAGGTGTTCTTGACAAAATCCAACGCTATCCTCTCGTGTAACCCCCTACGAACCAGTCGTTGTATGGCCTTGCTTCAGGTGAAACGATGATAAAAAAATGTGGGAAGGTAACTATACTTGAACAGGTTAAGATTGTAGAGATTAAGGAAACATCTTCTTGGGTGAAAATAACGGTTCGTGGGAGGAAACCGTTCATAAGAAACTCCCCAAATAGAATCTGAATGGAAGTGAGTTCGATCCTTACTGGGTGCTCCATATTATCGGCCTTGGATCACAAAAATATGAGGCACCCAGTAAGGATCGAGCTCACTTCTTCTTCGTTTATGCACCGTGTCCCTTTAGGACGTAAGCGATCATGGTCTTCCACATCTGTCTCTCTCTCCTTTGTCGCTCTTAATACCCCTTCTATTGTTACCCACTCAATCCCTGCTCACGTTCATCAAGTATGTCATGCATTACATTTCCCTTGTCTCTTCCCTTCTGTCCGTTCTGTGAGCATCAGGTTCTCCAAGCCTTCCCCCCTCATTAGATGCACTAAAAACTTCAGTTATATTTTCCTGATGTTAAGTATCAGTTTCCTTCTCGTATCGGGCTTACGGCCTATCACGTGGAATACACCGGTTCTCGCTCGATCACCGAAGTTAAGCAACGTTGAGCCTGGTCAGTACTTAGATGAGTGACCGCTTGGGAATACCAGGTGCTTTAAGCGTTTAGTGACGGATGTACGCTGTGATACAGTGGATATCGGCTCGGAAAGAAAAATCAGCGAGTCGAGTTCAAATTCCAGTTGAATACCCTGCATTCACTTAAGCACTGGTACCCTTGGGAAAGGTATTAATCCGTCCCTTCCCTCCAGTTATGGCTTAAATAACAAGGGTAGGACTTGGGGATCCTGCCCTTAAAAACAAATCCCAATGAATCTTGATATTCGAAAAGAAAAAAGTATTACTAGACACAAAACTTATATAAAAACAACAATAAATTGTTGATAAGAAAAAGGTATTACCAACAATAAATAAATAAAAGATTTAGTTGGCAATAAATGACCCGCCGAGGTGTTGATATGCCATAAAAACAAAACAAACAACCAGCCAATCTTCTCGTGTCTATCCTCTCAAAAACCTCGTCGTTGTTCACATGTTCTGTTCAAGGTATCCTCAACATTTTTCTGCAGAACTACATTTCGGTTGCTTCAAGTCTTTCCTTTATCTTTTATGAGATTATAATAGTTGTAATGATTCTAGCGAGTCAAGCTTGCTAGCTATTACATCATGTCGATGTGCCCCGAACAACCATTCATAATTGCAGTCATATAAAGTTCTCCTATATTCAAGATTTACGAGTTTAATATTGATCTATACGAGTTTTTTTTTTTGTAACCATAAATAAAAAATTCGTGTTAGAAATTCTTCAGGTTTCTTGACTAAGTTATTAAGCGTTGTTCTATAACACATACTCAGTATTCGCATGCAAATTCGTCAAAAGCAGCAACGGTCTGCTTAATGGCAATATATTAACTTAGAACTGGGCAAGTAGAAATTGAAGGCTCTGAACAGCGTGGATTATTAATTACTAATATAATAGTAGGCTTATCTTAATGGCAGTAATAATGGTGAGATGGACTGTTTCTCTACATGAAATAATAGTCAGTCAGTTAAGTGCCATACGTGATACACGCTTGGGCGATCATGTCTCGAAAGAGACATGACTTACTGGGCAGAAGATTATCCCGTAGTAGGTTGCCATTGCTTTCTGCGGTAGACTGGTTGCCGACCAAGGCTATAGAACCCAATCTGTTCTGTTATTTAACCCATAACTGGAGGGATGAGACGGATTAATACCTTTCCCAAGGGTATTTGCGCGTAAGTGAATGCAATGAATTCAGCTGGAATTCGAACTCGGCTCCCCGATTTCTCGTTCCCAGCCGATATCCAATGCACCACAACGCACGAAATAATAGACACTATTAATAATAATAAAAATAACAGACATGAATTATTAGAACAGTTAGTCTTTTGTAATCTTTTTCTTAAAACAGTTTTGAATGGAAAGTCAGTTAAGTACCATGCGTGATACTGCCTTGGGCGATCATGTCTCAAAAGAGACATGACTGATTGGGAGTTTTCTGCAGTATTTTGACATTATTTTTGCCGTAGACTGGTTACAACCAAATCTGTGCTGTTATTTAGCCCATAGCTGGAGAGATAAGCGATGGGTATTTGTGCGAATGTAAACTGGAATTCGAACTCGCCTTTTCGATTTCTAGGTCCGATCCGATAATATATTGCGCCACTACGCACATCCTAAGCAAGCTTCTCAAATTCGCTGTTAATACACTTTCTCGCAAAGATTTAAGTTTCCTTTCTAACCTTTTGTTTGAAGTAGTGTGGAAGATCATCATTTTGAATATATTGTTATTTTTCCTTCTAGTTACATGTGTTATCCATCCTTGTTTTTGCTGCTGTTGGAAGTCTTTGACTGATGCGCGTTTTGCTATTTGGTAAGGCTCTTTGTGATAGTGAAGCGCTAATCTATATGATCTGATAAGGGGTTATCATCTTCATGACCTAGAGAATTCATCCGATTGAAACTGTTTTTAATCATTGATCGGCGAAAAACGTTTGTATGAAACTGATAGTTTAGGCATTTCTGAACGATATGAATGTCATGCATGACATCTAAATGATAGTCGAGATTTACCGAGACTATCAAAAAGCACGACACGAGATTTTAGGTTATGGTTTTGATTCTGTTGCATCTTACGGTATTACATATGATGCATCTTATTCTAGGTTCAATGTCCTATATATATATATATATATATATATATATATATATATATATATATATATATATATATATATATATATATATATTAATATTAATTATAGTTGGAATATCAATAACAACAGAACTAATTCTGTCAAGATTATCGATAATTAAAAACTACAACTGAGATGAGATCGTCTTGAAACCCACCGGGAACTAACCCGCAGGGAAAAGAAGGGGAAGAAAAAAATAAACAAACGAAATATCTGAACAAAAAGTTAAGCATTCGTAAGAAAGAAAAAAACCCAAGATGAAAACCTTAACAATAAAGAGCTCAGTACGAAAGCCGAGTGCACAAAGCACCCAATGCGAAAGTAGAGCAAAGTCGAATATCTAAGTGAGCCAATAACCTACAACAGGTTTCGCTTAACAGTTCGTCAGGGAAAAATTGGCCAATTATATACTCTTACACCCTGATTGAGCACTCTGAAAGAATGGTAGACTTTGAAAAAACTGTAGCTACTTTAGCATCTACGCATCGTTCATTCAGTAATGAATTAGAGCACTCTCAGCTATTGACGTGTGTATACATGATATATCACACGCTAAAAGTCTGCCTCCTTCTATTGAACGCCCATACCTCAGAGGTAGAATCGCCGACTAATGCCAATTCAGTCGGGTTTCAATCCTGGGTAAAAAGCAATCGGATGTCTAACCGCACTGATGGGCGTATCGATATAAATATTTTGCCTTCATTTTTGACTGCACAATCCCACTCGTATATACAAAAATAATCATATTTTTGTATTTTGTCCGTCATCGCTTGTAATTCTTCCCATGAAAGAGCAACGCGTGGGACCGGCTCCATAAATCTGATCTTTCTAAAGAAGGTTAACCTCCTGGCGATAAAGTCAAATAAAAACCATCTTACACTTGAGTGGTTCAACGTTAAACGAAGAAAATCAGGAGGCCAATATTTTTAGGTGACTCGCCGCTGAGAAGTTTCCCTCTGTTAAAAGGTCATTTGAAGCTATGATAGGAACCACGAGGATAAAGAGTTTTACTTACTTTCTGTGTATTTATCTCATGAATACATGCATAAATACACATATACATACATATATGTGGATATCAATAAATATGCATATACACGCAAGTATATGCACATATACAATTATTTTTCTGCTGTTAATTAAACAGTGCTCGATGTAATATAACAGAGCTATTAAGTATATATTAATAAATATACATATTAACCTATGTCTATAATACGACTCCGAGTACATGAAACTATATATATATATATATATATATATATATATATATAGTAGCAGTATAACCCGACGTTGCTCTGGTGTAATGAAAGCTTTAAAAGCTCAGACTCTTTGGACGTTGGCACGAAAGACTAAAAAGCAGTAGTTGTTTCCAGTTAAAGCGAAACCGTAGACTGAAAGAAAAATGAATGGATGTAAGTCAAATTTTGATTTCCTGGTATCGATATCGAATAAGTTTTTTTCGTTGAAAACTGAATTTTGAAGGCTAAATAAGTCCTCTGAGTAAATGGTATCATATCTGAGACTAAGAAATACAATTATACCTACTTAGAGCCAAACCCGAAGCAAAAACTAAAATAAAAGGACTGAAAAAAATACATACAGGCAGATAAACAGACACAGACACACACATATTGTCTTATATATATATATATTATCGATTTTCTGCACTATTGTAAGAACTGCAACCTTGAAACTTCTGAATATCGTTTCTTATGTCTTTGTCTATGAGTGTATCAAATTTGCTTAAAATCGGACCACTCTTTCTATAACCCGATTTTATCGATTATCGATATTTATCGGGGGTACCTGAACACAAAACCTAGCGAAGAACACTCGCAGACGCTTATAGTACAACTGTGTAAATTTTCAAGAAAATCGGTTCATATATATATCTATATATATATATATGATCAACTTCTTCTTTATGTGCCATGTCCTTTTAGGACGTAGTTGTAATGAAATTCCACTTGTCCCTGTCCCTTGTCGCTTCTAATACTTTTCCCCTTGGTATCTCTCCCAAACTCCGCTCCTCCATCCATTCGTTCAAGCCCATCAAGTATGCCTGCTATTTTCCCCTACCTCTCTTTCCCTTTATCCGTCCTGTGAGAGTATCAGATTCTCCAAGACCTTCTTCCTCATTACGTGTCTCAGAAACCTCAGCTGTCTCTTCCTGATGCTAAGTATAAATTTTCTTCTTGTTTCCATCCTCTCTAGCCATTCTGTTTGGATTAGATAATAAATGAGTGACTGGATTGGTTTGTTTGTTTAACGGCACATTAACTCCTCATGGGTAATTCCATATCGACATTTTATTTTCCTCGTGAGCTTCGGTAATTTTATTTTCAAAATATATGGCAGGTATCATTTTTCCCCAATAATGTATTATTGGAAATTTTAATTTTACTTTTACTATGAAAATGTAGCGCTGATAATTTTTTCCAAGGCCTTTTTGTATTTTCATGTTTTGACCCCAATTTGAGGGTTTGCCTACAGCTGAAGCTTTTAACAGGTGCTACCACTCTGGGTCAGGGTGAATCTGAGAACAAAAGCAGTTAAGAAATGGTTGCACTCCCTTCAGAACCTCCAATCTCCCAATTAGAGGTGTTGCTGCCGGATGTAGTTTATCGTCATATCTAGGAAGAACGAGTAACTGAGATAAGGACAAATGTCTAGGGTGAATTTAAAAAGGATAGAAAAAATATTTTTTGTATATAATTAACATTAGATTTTTAATAAAAAGTGTTAATAAAATACATTTTAAGCCTCTATTTACATTGTTCGGACTGTTGTCCTCATTTCTATTGTCATATTCATGACGTTCCGACCGTTTTACGCTCTGGTTTTCTTCAGGTGATATACGTTGAAATTTTGAACCGAAGACGTATCTGATTAACAAATGATTTAAAATGACCTCACAGACAAAAATCAAGTCTGGTGACCTCGGTGATCACTGAACAGAAGCTCTCCGACCGATCCATTAACCCCTATGGTGAACGACTGTATATTACGACTAATAGATTTAGAATTTAAGTGGTCTACAAGTGATTATTTAACGGGTTAAACATGAATATTCGTGATATTATCGCTATAACAAGTCTTGTAAATGTTTCTAAATTCAATTGTGCTAGAAGTTTTTATTTTTTGTATTCACATGCACATAGAAATTTGGCAATCGTGATGATATCCTCTTAAAAAACACACACAAAATCTTTTAGAAAGATCTTATTTTTAAAAGAATTTGAAAATTATATTTTTGGAAAATACACCTATTTGCTACTAGTCCACGTTCGCTAATATTTTATCGTATCTAATGTACTCTACGAAATAGTAGAATGTCTAATTGAGTCTGAGTGCTAATATTTTTGAATTTCTATGATATAGCATGCTATATCATATAATATTATATTTTATTTTATTTTATTTTATTTTTTTAATCATTTCACCCCGAGCAAGGCAGAAATGCCACTGATGAGCTGGGGGCTACATAACTGTAAAAATATTAATTAGAAAAGAGTGAGGAGTAGTACAAACTAGTTAGAAAGAAGCAATAGAAAGCTGAGAAAGCAGGTGCGATGACAGATACATAGGTGGAGAGAAACGTAAGGATATACGGGGGTGGGGAGAGAGCTAGAGTCCAGTGGTTAATAGATGAGTATTGACATTGCATTTAAATTTCTGGAGGTTGTAGCCGTCAGGAAAGCAAGAATATGGGAGCGAGTTCCACAGGCTGGAAGTGCGAGAGAAGAAGCTGCAGGAGTAGAATTGTCGTCTGCATTTGGTTAACCTAACTGTGAATGGGTGGGACCCAGTTGTCAATCTGGTTGCACGAGTAAACACCTGTTGAGGAGGCACCAGTGACTTAATTTCGTCCGAGCAGAAGCTATGAAAGTATTTATAGAACAAAGGGAGGCCATATTTCAACGGTGGGGAAGTGGCTGCACTCGAGCTATGTTATATAGACATACTGCAATATAGTATTTCTGTACTGAATTTGTTCATATTTGTTTGTAGTGGTTATATGAACAATGAGAAAATCATTTGTATCAACCCAAAATGTATCCAGACATTATTTCAGACATTTCATTTAATAACATTTCTCGTTCTGTTAATGGTACGATATCTAACCTTTCCTCTTGGTACAATCGGCAGACATCACCACTGGTCCTGGTCATGACGGTAAAGTGCATCTGGCAGCAATGCCTCTGATTGGGAGGTTGTGAGGAGCATGGAACGAGCTCTTAATTGCTGTTGTTCCCAGGTCCACCCTGATCCGGAGTGGTAGCACCTGTTAGGGTCCCAGCTATGGGCAAATATTTAACCCAAAACTGGGGTCAAACACTATGAAAATATAAAAATACACTTTTATAAAAATATATACATAAAAGATAGAGTTTTATAAAAAAATATACATGTTTGAAGGAAATATATATCCAACAATATATTTTTGAAGGAAAAAATTATTCTCAGCAAAACATTTTTGAAAACAAAACTAGAAGACATTTTCAGTTTTCTAAAATAAAAAATAAAGACAAAAATTTTCATTAAAATCTGACTAAATCAATCTTCTCACGATAACCGAACATTAAAAAAAATCCATTAAACCCCCACCTTTTTGGTATTAAATAATCCACAGAGGTTGATATGGTGTTAGACAAACCCAATCATCATCACTGCTTTTTACTCAATATACTCTAGATTGGTTCATGGTTTATGTTATTTTTTCTTTTAATTTTCATGAGGTACCTCCACTAATTCGCTGAAAAAACAGCATAGCGTAAAGCAAAACGCCACAAACTTAAAGAAAATAAAGTTTTATCGTCAAAATATTGATATTATTGTTAAGAGGAAAGATCAAAGAATTTTTTAATTATTTTTAAAAATGTTTTAATCCTTTCTAACAGGTTCGAGATTTTGGTTAGATTGTTTGTTTTGTTTACGTCATCGCCTACAAAGATTAACATTGATTTTTTGCGCTTTCTTTTTAATTGAAAACACATTAATTTGAAAATTCTTGTACAAATCAAATAATTGTCCGATCTTAATGAAATTTTCAGAAATTATTCACAAATAAATGAAATTATTTTTGAAATGTTTTTTAGAAAATATTGGTAAAATTTTTTAAAAAATGTTTTACCCTGCCACTTACTTGATTTCATTAAATTTCGCACAGAAGCTTCAGTTTTATGGGAATTATTTTTTTATTAAAAGTAGGAGTTATTGGAGATGGCAAATCTTTTTTTTTTCAAATTTGTAACATTTAACTGGAAATCTGCTCTGAATTGAAAAATAATGAATCAAATAAAACTATGACATTACTTAATTAGAAAAGCTTTTAAGGACATTATTGTCTGAAGAAATAACCTTTTTTCTGATGAATAAAAAATTAAAAAAAATTTTTTTCATTTTTTTTTTTACATTTTAAGTATAATAATTTATAATAGTTTAAAATCGTGTAAAATTCTGTATTGGGGTGATTATGGGATGTATTTAATTGGAAACGATATTTACAAGTCCAAAATTGCAAAGATTAATAAACGTAGTTACGCCATTTATTTTTAAAATAATTTTTAACTTATTATATTTTTACCTTATTTTCATGTATGGAAGACTGAAATTGCCATTATTATGAAACGGTTACGTCATTTAAGAGTTTTGTCTCTTCACTTAGATTTATGAAAATTGTCGGTTTTGGGCATGCGTACAACCTGTCATCACCAAATGAGTCAAGAATCCGTCAAATCTTAGATCAGATGAACACGACCAATCGTTAATAATTTGTTTTATATTACTTTTTTATGCTATAAGTAAGTAATATTTTTAAAAAATCATCTTAATTTAACTTTCAATTTTGAAATATTTTTAAATTCGATAAATTTTTGTTTGTTTACAAATTTCTTAAAATTAAGAAAATGGCCGTTTTAAAGAAAATTTAAGAAATCGAAATTAAAAGTGACTTCAAATCTATATAATTTCTGTCTGTAATACACCAGAAAGTTTTACTTAATGAAAATAATAAATTTAATCATTAAGTTTTTAATTAAATTTAAAATGAAATCTCCAAGAATGATTTTTCATTTTAAAAATTTCATTTTAAAATCAGGTATCGAAAATTTATACTGAAAAGTGGAGGTACCTAAACCTCGACGTAGTGTAATAGTTAACAAGCTTGTATCGTTAGAATCATTACAATTGAGTAGTGAGTTCAATTCTCACTGAGTGCCTCATACTTTCGGCTGCACTGATAAAATCACTATATATGTATATATTTTGTGGATTTAGGCAGCAAATTTTTGTTTTAAACATGTCAGATTAAATAAATTGCAAACACTGTGTTTGCTTATTTTAAATAAAATCCGTTTATACTTACGGATAATCTATCGCGTATTACAATCAAAAGATGTCAGAAATGAGCTGTAATGTTGACAGATATGATTTTCATTCATTTTTTAAGATACCCAAGTACTTTCAACCTCTTTCCAAGATCATCTTCAGGGGTGTGAATTATGGTAACAAATGTAACCGGAAAACTGTGTTGCTAAAAATTACTGTACATTTTTCCTGCTTCAGATATAACGGTTGACAAATTTAATCATTAAGTTTTTAATTAAATTTAAAATGAAGTCTTCAAGAATGATTTTTCATTTTAAAAATTTCATTTTAAAATCAGGTATCAAAAATTTAGAACGTGAAATTATCTAAAATGGAATTTTATCCAAAATATAATAATAGAATATAAAAAAAATCCAACTGTATTTTTTTTCACTTTTGCTTTTTTTACAGATGAGCCGGTATCACCATAAACTTAATTTTATTACGGAAAACCTAATCTACATTAGAAATAATAAAATAAAATTCACATTAATCAATTTCTATAGACCAATATATATATATATATATATATATATATATATATATATATATATATATATATATATATATATGCATGTGTGTGTGTGTATCTGTGTTTGTAAAAATTCTCATATAATCTGAGGAAAGTAACACTATGATAAAAATGTGTGTGTGTGTGTGTGTGTGTGTGTGTGTGTGTGTGTGTGTGTGATAACAAAGAGAGAAGACTAGTGGAAGACTATATTTTCGCTTATGCGTTTCGTCCATTGACGGCCTTTTACAGTTTACACACACACACACACACACACACACACACACACACACACACACACACACACATATATATATATATATATTCGGGTTATTAGGATATAGAATTCGAACTAAATTTGAGAAAAAGAGACAAATTGGAAAACTTTTCTTTGGTAACGTGTTTGGCCTTCCTTAAGTAATCAGAAAGGCGTCTTCATTTAAGAATCAGAAACAAATCTGCGTGTTTTTGTATTAAAACCGTTAATCTATGTTTGCCAAATTAGCATACTCTGGTCGGAATGTGCGTGGTGATAGCCATCTGAAAAAAAAAACAACAAAAAAAAACAAACAAACAAAGAAACAAACAAAACAAAACAACAAAAATAAACAATAAAAACATACTGTTTTATTCCATCATTCCAACCAGGAGGCTCTAATCTAACAAATAAGCATCAACATTTTCTTATAAAAAAACACCCACGTTTTCTTTCATTCAGATTTGAAGATGCCTAACAGCTTAATGAAGGTGAAACGCCTTTCTAATAAAAATCTTTTCTACTTAATCATTTCTACACACACACACACACACACACACACACACACACACACACACACACACACACACACACACTAGGACCTTGAATAAATTATCGCTATTTTCCAACAGATGGCGTTCTCAGAACTCTGAGCGCGTAGTTTCAGTTTGGTAATAAATCTATAAGGAAAATACTATAAGCAAGCTGGAATTTCAGTGTCTGTTATTTGCCCGAAGTTTTTTTTTCATAGCGTTAAACATGTCGGATTTCGTGCCAAAGTATTTGCGGGAAATTTTACTGCACTACTTTATTCAAAAGTAATGTGCAGCTGATACAGAGAAAATTCTTGTTGAGACCTATGGCGACCATGCTCTATTAGAAACAACATGCAGAGATTGGTTTAGACGCTTCAAAAATGATAATTTTGATGTTGTGGTTAAAGTACGCTCTGGCTCACTAAAAAAGTTTGAAGACAAAGAGTTAGAGGCATTACTTCATGAAGACTCATGTTAGGTAGAATCATTAGAAGTTGGTTTCAGAACAGTTTCAAATCATTTGAAAGCATTGGGAATGATTCAAAGGCAAGGATATTGGGAGTCGTACGAGTTGAACCTGAGAGACGTCGAACGGCGTCTTGTCACTTCAGCTGCTTCAACGGTAGAAAAGAAAAGATTTTTTGCATCGTATCGTGACCGGCGATGAAAATTGGATATACTACGATAACCCTAAGTGTAGAGGAACGTACGATAAACCGGACAATGCATCAATATCGGCAGCAAAGCCAACTATTCACGGTTCGTAGATTCTGCTCTGCATTTGTTGGAATCAGCTAGGTGTAGTTTATTATGAGCTGCTCAAACCGACCGAAACCATCACAAGAGACCGCTGTCGACTAATGTGTTTGATCCGAACATTGAAGAAATAACGGCCGCTATACGAGCAGAGACACGACAAGTGATTTTGCAACATGACAACGCTAAGCCACATGATGAAAAATGGATGAAAACGTACTTGGAAACGCTTAAATGGTATTTCCTACTCGCTGTATTTATCGTCCGATTATCACTTGTTCCGATCGATGGCACATGACCTAGTTGAACAGCACTTTCATTTATATGAAGATGCCAAAAAATGGGCCGAATCGTGGTTAGCCTCAAAGACGTGTCGTTTTTTTTCTGACATGTCTCTTACTAGTTTTTGGAAATAAAACATTACTTTTCATGAAAAATCAGAGAGAACTTATTAAAGGACCTAATATATATAAATTTTTAAATGGTAATAACTAGTAACATAATAGATAAAACAGAATAACATAAAATAAAAGACAATGTATTATAATAAGTTAGAATACGATGCAATCATCATTTATCCATCACACCCAAATGGTGCATAGAGCAGCAATTTTTGTTGCTGCTTCTGTAACAAACTGTTTTTTACGGGGCAGGGTTGTTAGCCCTGCATCCAACCCCACAAAATGGAGGACCGGTGGACCATTCTTGGTCCTTACGTTTACAGCACCTGGTATTCCCAAATGGTCACCCATTTAAATACTGACCAGGCTCGATGTTGCTTAACTGCGATGATCGGACGGGAACCGGTGCATTCAACACGATATAGCAGTAGACTACGATGCAATAATACACCTAAATTTGTTTTTTACGTGGTCCCATAAAAACTGACAGAATCTTTACGTATATCTGGCGTCATAGTAAAAAGTCCAAGAATACAGCGTCGCTCCCAGATCATCCTTAACATTAGAGTGTATGTTCTTTGGATCATAGTGTAGTCTCTATTCTCCCTCACTTTCATATTTATAGCTTTTGGACTACTGGGTACGGGAGATTTCAATTCTTCGACGACAGCCCCATCATTGCACTAAAGTGTGAGACTCAGCAGATACCAGGGCCAGCGAGATAATGGTCGCGCAGACCGGGCACTTTATATCGTTGGCCCCATATGCACGCATATGGATAACAAAACCAGCCATTTGTTAAATATTACCAGAACATTTGTTTTATATTTAGGTGTTGTATGTAAATTGCTACAAACACAAATATTAAATATGAGGGTACTTTGGAATTTATATATTATTTACATTGTTCAGACTATTGTCTCCATCTTTATTGTCATATTCGTGACATTTCGGTCGTTGTAAGCCCGACATTACACAGGTTATTGGAATTTAGAACCGCATCTTTTATTTCTGTTACTCACGTTCCATGAGTCATGACACTTCCAGATTTTTTAGTTATCTCCATTTCACTCAACTCTCTAAGATCTTTGTTTTCCAATACTGTCACCAAATATTGAACTCACACCTGTGTGGATCAAGACACTGGATCCAACCAACGCTTTTATCTACTGGGTTTGGTTCAAAATTCTAATCATCAGAAGATGGTCGTAGCACGCAACACCCGAAACGTCTTGAATAGGATAATAAAGATGAAGACAGTAATCCGAACAGTTCAAAAAACATAAATACCTCATCATAAGAAATATGAGAAAATAGTGAGTTTATGTAGTTTATCATTGCAAAGAGTTTTTTTTCTATTTTTCATTCTTTTTTCTTCCTTTCTCTTCAGTCAATTAAGTGCCATACGTAATACACGCTTTGGGTGATCATGTCTCGAAAGAGACATGACTGACTGGGCAGAAGATTATCCCGCAGTAGGTTGACATTGCTTTCTGCGGTAGACTGGTTGCCAGCCAAGGCTATAGAATTCAATCTGTCCTATTATTTAACCCATAACTGGTGGGAAGAGACAGATTAATACAAAGGGTATTTGTGCGTAAGTGAATGCAAGGAATTCAACTGAAATTCGAACTCGGCTCTCCGATTTGTCGTTCCGAGTCGATATCCAATGAACCAAAGCGTACATCCTCCTCTCTATTATTCAGTCTTTTTCCTCATTTTTATTTTTTTCATTTTTTTCTTTCTTTTCTCTATCCAGGCTTTCATGCGGATGTCATGCATAGCACCAAACCCGTTTGGAAACAGCTATTTCTCAGATCACTGGCAAAAAATTACATTAAGCGAGTGAAGCTTGTAGGTCTTTGCAAAGACAATTCCTCTTCGAACTGGACTGAGGTTACACAATCAGAAAGAAAGAACTGCGCCAGATAACAGAAACCAAATCACTTCAGGATTATTCACAACAGCAACAACCAAAATGAGTAGCACTTGTAATTCGAAAAGAAAATAACATGCTAAAGATGTTGACATTCTACACTACTTCAAGTAAAGGCTTCAGAAGGGAACTCCATAAATACTGGAAAGAACGATAACATTTACTCGACTTGACAAACCTATTTTCTTGATAAAAATATTTTAATAGAAAGATTTTATAATTCTCAACTGAAAGAAGCACTGGCTGCTCGCTCAATTAATGTCGAATGTTTCCTTTTAAGAAAACGGCTAATATTACCATTATTATTTCAGAGAGCTTCTACCTCAGAGATGTTATGGTGCAGAACAGACTCCTAAGAGAGTACTTCCCAATTCTCTATGATCGTAACCGCTTCAAGTGTAAGGTTAACAGTTATCAATTTTTTATATCCCGTAAGAAGCGCTTTTTACTTTTTTCTCTCTTTCCGCCACTACAGCAACCTTATTCAGTAACCCTCTACCTAGAGTGCCTCTTGAGCTTGCGACTGAGTGAATAGTAATATAAGAAAATATTTTTTCTTTTCTTTTAATTTTCCTCACTTTTATTCTATATTTCTATTTCTTACACTGACTTTTCATTTCAAGTTAACTATATCTATGGTACATTTTTTTTCGAAATTAGTTTACGCTTGATATAAAGGATCACGATTGTGCACTCCAATTTTTCCCATTCAAGCAAAAGACAATCCCCGTTACGTTATTATTAGCTCTTTCAAGATACGTTCTGACAAACTATGAAACTGGGAATTATCTAATCAAAGCACGAAACGAAAAAGAGATGTCTGTCTCACACCCACGTCCTGCTGATAATCATGTCAGTAGGTCAACATTTTAATTGCCTGCAGAGATTTTGCGTGATGAGGTGATGGTAGAGGGCCGGGGGTGTTTAAGAATTTTAGAATGTAAGGACTTCCTAAATTCATTTATTCCCAGTCTTTACAGACTAATCAGAAACATGATGAAACATTTTTCCAATAAGATAAGATGGCTCCGTTTTGCCCTACCAAAACGATGAGTTGCTAATAGAAATGTCACGCGATGTATCTCCTTCCAAATGAAGAGATGAAACACAAAGAAATGTAATGCACATTTCTTAAAATAATTTAACCCCAAGCAAGAGAGTAAAGCCACTAAGACACGAGGAGTTACAGAATGTGAAAGGATAAGGAAAAGAGAAATACTATAAATAAACCCTCAAAGAAAAAAAAAACAGGAATCAAGAACACAGAAAATAAAGAATGACATTGCATTTAAATTTTTGAAGATCAAAGTTGGCTGAAAAGCATGGAGCTGGAAGAGAATTCCACAAGCAAGAAGTGCGAAAAAAGAAACTGTTAACATAGAACTTGCTGTTATACCTAGCCAATTCAACTGTAAATTCCTGTCAATCTAGTACTGCACTTAAATTCATAAGAAAAAGGCAAAGTGTGTTGCAATTTGGAAGACTAGCGTCGCGCATAAAGATGGAAGGTAGAAAAGGTTCTTTATGGTCGTTAAGGGAGAGCAGCTACAGAGGACGATTTCCAACAAGCAGGAAAACAGGAGTCAGCACGGCAATAGTTGAAAAATTTGTAAAGGACAAAGGAGAGTTCAGAGGCACATTTCTTTAGGACAATGACTGGAATATCATCACATCCGTTAGCCTTATGTGAGTCAAGCTTAGAAATTATATTAGAGGACGGGGTTATGTATATATCGCTTATTTGAGACTCGGTACTAGATGAAAAGGTTAGTGTGGGTACTCCAGACGAGTCAAGTCTGGAGTTGGAAGAGAATTTACGAGCAAAGCACTCAATCTTGTTCGCTGTGGCAGTAAGAACCTCAAATTGATTAAATAGAGGATAAATCGAGGGTTTGCTGCTGTTTAGCACACTTTTGCAGAGTTCTCTTTGAAAACAAACTTGCGAGATGCTATACGCTGCTTCATTCTATTGTCAAACAGCTCATCATCATTTAGAACATGCTTGCATTCATTACGAGCAAAGAAGAAAGTCGCATATTGTAGTCAGATATGTCGTTCCGGTAAAGCCGGAAGAAGTGATTCCCGTGGGCAATGGCGACCGAGCAAACAGGCGAAAACTAAGAAGACGAATGAGGTTTAAGTTAGAATTTCTTGACTGGGATGAAAGAAACGATGCCAGCTTTCATCTAGGAGGAGGCCTCATGGGCACACTCTTCAACAAGGGGACTGAAAACTTTGTTACAAGGAACATTACAAAGGAAATCGCGGAATGATTCTCAGTCCGCTTTTTGGTAGTAGTAAGATATTTAGCTGGTAGGAGGTTCCTTTTTTTTTTTTTTTTTTTTTTTTATAAGCGTTTCACCCCGAGCAAGGCATGTCACTGCCACTACTGTGCAGGGGGCTACGTAGAGAGGAGAAAGGCTGGTTAAATATAGGACATAACTGAGGGTGGGTGATAGGCGGGTGAGGATACCGAGAATGGGGGTTGGGTAGATGAGAGTGTTGTGAGAATAGTTGGGAGTTAGTGTGATAGGAGGTGTCTATTGACCCTACATTTAAACACCTGGAGATTGTAACTGTCGGGAAAGCAGACTTGTGGAAGGGAGTTCCACATCCTTGTTCAACAACTTCACTTGATAAGACACAGACAGTGTCGAAACAAAATGGTTACTTTTGTAGTGATATTATAACATATTTATGTTATAAATTCTAAATAAATATTATTCGCTCTACTTCGTATTGAGTACTTTTTAAAAAATAGTGTTTCCTTGTTTACGGAATTTTATTCCATTCATACCAACCCTAAAATTGTATATACAAAATTATTTAGATCACTTGGCGGAAGTACAATGAAGTATTATAATAATAAATTTTAGAGTCGATACACATGAGGTATTAATTAGTACTACCTCAACGTAGAAAATAACAGAGTTCAGATCAGTAACGAGCTGACGAGTAAAGAATAGAATTCGATTCATCAAAAAAAAAAGTTACCTTCTTTTTGGATCACTTTTTCAGCAACAAATACCGGCAGTTTTTTTCAAAAAAGAGAATAGACTTACGTGTAATATGTGTGTGTGTGTGTGTGTGTGTGTTTGTGTGTGTGTGTGTGAGAAAGAGAGAGAGAGAGAGAGAGAGAGAGAGAGAGAGTGTGAGAGAGTCAATTCCATTTCACACAAATTTGCGTAGGTATTGGTAAGTAGGGGATGCAGACGAGAAATCATTAATGAACCATATATTAACTGACCAACCAGCACCAACAAATTCGGGATATCTTTTCTCATCAGAATGGTCAGAGTGAATTTTCTGAGCTGCTGTATTTTCGTAAGACTCATAAATTTTTCCAGATCTTCTGCACTGTCCTTAAATTGACACCCAGACATTCTGAAATGCTCGTATTGATGTTTCGGACACGAATGCCAAGCAATACAACATACCGTTTCCAAATTTTGGGCTGACTGAATTGCGTCATGGCTCTTTTTCTCACAGACGGTACCCAACTGACCCAACTATATATATATAACAACAGAATAATCAAAAGCGCTCGGATATTAAGAACATTTGAATAGTTTTTACCCACTTTATCCCCAGGAAAGAAAACACTTATACGAACACAAGTAAAAAATTGAATAAAAAGCTTAATCACAGTATCGTGTCAGTCATCTTTAATTAAACTTGTATAAAAGAGATTTTAAAAGAGATTAAACTTGTATAAAAGAGATTTTGTTGTCTAAACACACACACACACACACACACACACACACACACACACACACACACACTACCGGCCATAATTATTAGGCCACCCCAGTTTAAAAAAATGATGTATTTTATACTATTTTTAGTGGATAATTCTAAATGAAAATAAAATTGTTCTCTTGTTAATATTGCACAATAACCTCAAATGAACTGTTCTGGTGTCCAGTTTTTGTGCTCTTTTTCTCATGCTAGTCTTTACTTCTTTTTGGCTGAGCGAAGCAAAGGCTTCCTGGCTGCCTTGTAAAGTCTTGCAAAGTAATAATAACAAAATAATAAGAACCATTCTATTTTCATTTAGAAGTACCCACTTGGCAATAAATACTAAAAATAGTATGAAATACATAATGTTTTTAAAAACTGCGGTAGCCTAATAATTATGGTAGGTAGTATATATATATATATTTTTTTTTTTTTTCCTTTTTCATTTTTATTTTTTTCAATTGGAGTAGATATATATAGAGAGAAAATTTCAGAAATGGAAGTATTAAAAATAAAAATAAAAGCACTTAATAATATCAATTATTACACTTAATAATATCAGTTATGAACACAGTAACAATGTGTTTACCGTGTTTAGAGCATAACATACACATGGCTCTATATACATAACCTTTACACATATTTAGTTACAAAAAACCTTTGGACAATTCTTATATAATTTGAGTTCTGAAAAAAAAAAGAATCATAAGAAGAAATGATAAATTATATAAAAAAAATTAATTATAATACCTTGTCTGTCATTTCCAGATGTATATATATATTTTGTTTTTTAATCATATCAACCCGAGCAAGGCGGTAACGCCACTGATGTGCAGGGGGCTATGTAAGAGTGAATAGATTGGAAAAGAGAAAGCCAGAAAGCTCAACCTAAACAGGGAACAAGGGATGAGCCTCTACACCTGTTCAATAGACGTGGGTGGAGTGTGAACCGGGCGATAGTTTAGTCTATCTACTCCAATGGAAAAAATAAAATCAGAAAAAAAAGAAAAGTGAAAAGATTGGAAAAGAGAAAGCCGGAAACCACATCCTAAACAGGGAACAAGGGATGAGCCTCTTCACATGTTCAATAGACGTGGGTGGAGTGTGAACCGGTCGATAGTTTAGTCTATTTACACCAATTGAAAAAATAAAAAAAAAGAAAAGTGAAAAGATTGGAAAAGAGAAAGCCGGAAACCACATCCTAAACAGGGAACAAGGGATGAGCCTCTTCACATGTTCAATAGACGTGGGTGGTGTGTGAACCGGTCGATAGTTTAGTCTATTTACACCAATTGAAAAAATAAAAAAAAAGAAAAGTGAAAAGATTGGAAAAGAGAAAGCCGGAAACCACATCCTAAACAGGGAACAAGGGACGAGCCTCTTCACATGTTCAATAGACGTGGGTGGAGTGTGAACCGGGCGATAGTTTAGTCTATTTACACCAATTGAAAAAATAAAAAAAAAGAAAAGTGAAAAGATTGGAAAAGAGAAAGCCGGAAACCACATCCTAAACAGGGAACAAGGGATGAGCCTCTTCACATGTTCAATAGACGTAGGTGGAGTGTGAACCGGGCGATAGTTTAGTCTATCTACTCCAATTGAAAAAAAAATAAAATAAAAATAGAGTGAAAAGATTGGAAAAGAGAAAAACCGGAAACCACATCCTAAACATGAAACAAGGGATGAGCCTCTTCACCTGTTCAATAGACGTAGGTGGAGTGTGAACCGGGCGATAGTTTAGTCTATCTACTTCAATTGAAAAAAAAATAAAATAAAAAAAGAGTGAAAAGATTGGAAAAGAGAAAAACCGGAAACCACATCCTAAACAGGAAACAAGGGATGAGCCTCTTCACCTGTTCAATAGACGTTATACAAGCATACACACGCATATGCGAGGAATTAATAAAATATATTCTTATTTTTTTCCGGAATGAGTAGACTAAACTAATATATATTTAATACGAACAAAAACACGCGTGGAAAAATAGGTGAAATTAAAATAAAAATAGATGAGTTCAAAACGACTCTGCCTGAACACTGTGGCATCTGTCAAACAGATGGAAGATTTCATTTATTAAATCATGGTGACATTTGAAGATCTCTCTGTTTACGCTGTCAAGACTGGATATACTGGCTGAAGGCATTATCATCCAACATGGTCATCGCAGTAGGCGGCTTTTATGTGCACTTCAGGACATAGGGGTCATGACTTTCCACAAACTTTCTATCCCTTGTCGTATTTAGCATTTCTTCTCTTTGTCAAGGTTCCAACCCCCTGTTCCATCATTCGTCAACACAAGCTGGCCAGGTGAGTGGATCGCTTCCTTCCCTTGTCTCTTTTGCCCCCAATATGCGTTCTGTATCCAAGCAATTTCTTCGAAACCCTAATCCTTACGGAGCATATTTCGGTAAAGCAAAACGCTGGAAGCAAAAAGCTGGAAGAGAATTCCACAAGCAAGAAGTGCGAGTAAAGGAACTGTTAACATAGAACTTACCGTTACATCTAGCCAACTCAACTGTAAATTGCTGTTAATCTAGTACTGCACTTAAATTCATAATGTCTATATACCATAACAGGAAATTCATCTGAAAAATCGCCATGAAAGAATTTATTGAAAAGTCATTTTTCTTCGTTATGTGTCTAATGAATTTAAGCTGTCTTTTTTTTATTACTTTTTTTTATAATCGTTTCACCCTAAACAAGGCAGTACTGCCACTACTGCGCAGGGGGTTACATTACAGGAGAGCTAAAAAAAGGACAAGGTACAGCGGGTGTCGGAGAAAAGATAAAAGAAAGATGTGAATCAAGGCGATAAAAGATGGTAATTGACGTTGATCTTAAGTTCTTGGTGATTGTCGCTCTCAGGGAAGCAAATATACGGAAGAGAGTTCGACAGGCGGGAAGTGTGAAAAAGAAACTGACGGAGTAAAAGTGGCTGTTATATTTGATTGTTTTGTCTGCAAAACGGTGGAACTCATTTGTCAATCGAGTAAATTCGTGTAGACGGGGAACCGGGGAGATAAGCTCGTAAGAACAGAAGCCTTAAGAATAGTTGTAAAAAAGACAGATGGAAACTACGTTCCGTCGATGAGAAAGTGACTGAAATCGAATTACCAAATTCGGATTGATTACGTTGCAGATCCTCTTTTGTATGTTGTCAACAACCCTGAAATGAACATTCTGTCAGATATGGCAACAGTATTTAATAAACACACGAATTACAGATTTCTATATGTGCAAAATGCATTCTGACGTAACAAACTTCCTGGCTCGACACAGGACCCAACCTTCCTAGCAGTAGATGCAGCTATTGTTTAGATATAGCTGTTTTCCTTGAGGTCACCTGATTATAAGTAGAAGTGTTTTTTCTGTTTTCATGTTCTTTAAAACTTCCCTATTGCTTACGAGCTCCGTCCATGGAATTTTTAGTGTCCTTCTGCAGAGCTATACTTATGCTGCCTATGTTTTTTTTTTCCTCATCCACGTCTCTAATGGTCACAAAAAGAGGCATCTGGTTAGTCCTGTTTGTGACAACAGCGATTTCAGCTTGACTCAAATCAACATTCAACACAGAAATTATCCATCAGATCAATTTATCGTTCTGTAGCTTCCAAGGGATATAAAGAAGACATATTACAGTGTTTATGTTAAAACCACGACTCCGATTGCAGCGTCTAATCTGGGCTTATGACATAATTGAACACTGGCGAACTGACAATGGATATCGTAATTCGACGATTATCGAATTATTTTAGACGTGTTTTTTTTTTAATTTCATGAAACCATTGACCCTTGTTAATAAGCAACCATCAAACTGGTGGTGGTTCCATAATAATGTAGGACGTATTTATGTAGCATGAGTGGATCAGCTAAGTCCACACCTAAACATGTCATTGCAATAATGCCCTGCTTTGTGACCATTTGCACTCATTCAAGGACGGTATGCACATAAACAAGGATGGCTTATTCCAGTATGATAATGCATAGTTTCACTGGCTTCAGGTTGCCTGGAATTTGTTTAAGGAGTATACTGAATATTTCCGAGGAATGGCGTCGCTACCATATTCCATCAACACGGGCACACAATCGAGCATTTAGTAGAAAGGTCTATACACATGCAAGATTCTGCTACTTCTAACATCAAAGAGATGCAACAGCTATCAAAACGGTATGACTTAACATTACTCGATATACTAACCACATATAGAATCGATGACATATCGAATGGCTGAGCTTCGCGGTAAATAAGAATTAAAAAAATCATTTTACCCCAAGCAAGGCTATTAGAATGCAAGGTGTTACTGGGAGTGAAACATACATAGAAAATTTAATTGAAGAAAAAGGACAATAAAAGTTCATTTGGTTTATTTTGTTTTATGGCTTACCAACCTCAAAGACTTATCAACCTTAATGTCAACAGAGAATTTTAAGGATAGGTTCGTATGAATAAAATATGTATTGTTTGTAAGAAATCAGTTTGTAGATCAGAGTTTGCCTCTATTTTGGTCTACGGCCTATTAGCCTTCATGGGTTATTTAATGCCGGCAGGATTTTAAAAATAGGTTTGTATGAAGAAAATATGTATATTTTGTCAGAAATCACTTTGTAGATCAGGGTTTGGGCTTAATTTGGTTTACGGCATATGAACTTCAATGGGTTATTTAATGCCGATAGGTTTTAGGATAGGTTCGTATGAATAAAATATGTATTCGTTGTAAGAAATGAATTCGTAGATTAGGGTTTGGGCTTATTTTGGTTTACGGCATATTACTATCAGTGGGTTATTTAATACCGACAAGATTTTTAGGATAGGGTCGTATGAAAATAATATGTAAGAAATCAGTTTGTAGATCACGTTTCACGTATTTATTTTAGTAAAGAGATTTTTTGTCGAGTGTTAAACGTATTGCTGGCATTATATTTCTTTTCAGAAATGCATTACTTGTAATTTTTTCAAACATAATTTTCTGGTAATATTTTATTTTAAAAATGCATTGTTGGTATTTCTACTATAAAAATATAAAAATTAATACTTTCATATTGTTTTGAGCCTCAGTTTGGAAGAGAACTATTTATCCATAGCTGGGACTCTAACAGATGATACTACCAGAGCCAGGGTAGACCTGGGAACAACAGCAATTAAGAGGTGTCTCCACGCTCCTTAAACCATCCCGATCAAAGAACTTACTGCCTGATGTAGTTTATCGTTATACCCAGTTAAAAGTTGAGTAAAAACACAGTGTGATCATTTGGTTAATAACTCTTCACAGAAAGGCTCCCAAAACATTTCGATTAACAGTTTGATTGTTTAAATAACCTCTGTTTTACAAACATGTACCTATAAGTTCACATCAATATATATCTATTGTCACCTTTAACAGAAAATCTGTTAAAGGTGACAAATGTAAATCCGATTGTTGCTCTTAACTAGGGTAGAAAATGGCTTTTAAATTGTAATGCTTCCTAAACAAAACTGTCCTCTTTTAACTTCTGTCGAGAAACTTTTTTGTCAGCCATCAGAATGAGGGATGCAAGTCTCCTGGAGAGCAACACACCGTGTTTCTTTGGTCTCACCTTTTAAACCGATTTGATGTGAAACAACTATAGCGAATCTATGGTTGCAACTACTGCTAGGAAGTTTGGATCTGTGTGTCGGTCCAGAAAATTTTAATGTCAGATTCGATCGTTCACATTTATAAATCTACCATTCTTCCTGGCATTGAATACTGTTGCTATATCTCGTCGGGTGATCCTGCTATTGATCACGAGGTTATCATCAAAATCCAAAGAAGAAGCTGCAATGTAATCAGTCCTGCCTTGGAAACTTGTCTCCAGTCACTTTATCAGTGACGTGACTGGGATTACATCCGTTTCTTCTACAAATATTCTCACGCTTGCTGTTCTGACAAGCTTTTTGCCTGGTGCCCTGTCCACGTGAATTTAAGCATGCTACTAGTTGTGGTACAGTGGATATCGGCTCGGAACGAGAAACCGGGGAGCCGAGTTCGAATTCCAGTTGAATCCATTGTATTCACTTACGCGCAAATACCCTTGGGAAAGGTATTAATCCGTCTCTTCCTTCCAGTTATGGGTTAAATAGCAAGACAGATTGGGTTCTATAGCCTTGGTCGGCAACCAGTCTACCGCAGAAAGCAATCGCAACCTACTGCGGGATAATTTTCTGCCCAGTCAGTCATGTCTCTTTCGAGACATGATCGCCTAAGCGTGTATCACGTATGGCACTTAACTGACTGACTAGATTGATACCTAGGTCCCACCCTTTTACCGTTGTAATAGTTAAATCTAACCGCCACTTCTACTCTACATTGCATTTAAATTTTGGCAGATTAAGGTGTTGTAGAAATGAACACACCTCTCGAGAGTGTTATGTGGACTCGGCCAAATGGTATAATATTGATACCTAGAATCGTCATAGCAAACTGCTACGAGTCAGTAAACTGCATACGGCATTTTATATTGTGACTGTGGTATCTTCGTTCAATACAACGAAGGCAACAGTGGCTACAAATATTCGAACTCACACGGAAAAAGAATCAGAAAATTTTTTTTATCTCTCTCACCTAACATAACAATGGCAACAGAGAATTCGAATTCACTTATTCTTCCTAGACTGCGCGAATATATTATACTATGAAAGAATTGAAGATTCAGTAACAGCAAGAATTCCAGAAAACACTGTTACAATAAATGCAAGAATAAATGAAGGTAATCCTGGAAATTCAAGGAAAAGACGATACGTTAAATTAATTTTAACCGGATTCAGTAGCTAATTCAATTAATGAATTTCTGTACGTCCCACAATAAAATAGCACTCGTATTGTAATTTAGGTGTGAAGCAATTTAGAGAAGAATGTCAAGAATTGTTAGATAAAAATTGTACTCCACTGAACACGGAACTTCATTTTTCCGAAAACTCCAGAAAAATGTCATTTAAAGAAATTGTATCTTTATTATCAAAAGATTTTAAAGAATTCATTTTTATGCACGTTGGCAGTACATGAACCTTGGTAAGGACGAAGATGAAAATTTTGCCATGTATGCCGGTAAATCAACAATGAGTGAGACACTTAAACTGGATAAACTAAACCCCAGATAGATATAAATGTCTAATCTTCGTTTAAGGTCGTCGTTAAGCGACGACGAGGAAATACGTTCTCGATTTCTTACTCAAGTTAAAAAAGAATCATAGTTAACGGAATGGGATGTTGCAGTCAGTCAGTTAAAGTGCCGTGCGTGATACACGCTTGGGCGATCATGTCTCGAAAGAGACACGACTGACTGGGCAGAAGATTATCCCGCAGTAGTTTGCCATTGCTTTCTGCGGTAGACTGGCTGCCGACCAAGGCTATAGAACCCAATCTGTCCTGCTATTTAACCCATAACTGGAAGGAAGAGACGGATTAATACCTTTCCCAAGGGTATTTGCGCGTAAGTGAATACAATGGATTCAACTGGAATTCGAACGCGGCTCTCTGGTCTCTCGTTCCGAACCGATATCCACTGTACCACAATAAAAAATCTTGATGCACAATACAGTGAAAATCAAATAATAGCACGTCAAATGTACAACTAGTCCGAAAAATACACTAAATAAGACGCTACCAAAAATCCGAAATGCAAATATTACAAAACGCATCCGATGCTATGGCTGTAGTATACTTATTTTAAGAAAAAAACTGTCTATTTAGAACCAAAAGCACTTTAATTTGGGGAAATAGAGGTCACAAAAAAGCTACTGATACAAACAAACTTGATAAATAGATTACTACCAGCTAAAAATCTGTAAAGTTCAAATCGAAAATTCGTTACAGTAGAAATAAAATAACACTATGAAGAGACTTTAGTTGGACACTGGTAGATATATTACAATTATAAATGTAAGATTAGCAAGCCTAACTTTCAAAAACCCAAAGTTGCAATAGGAATATAGGGCAAGTAATGAATTTTCCTTGGGAAAATTACGTGAAACATCGCTCTTGCAGGTAAAACAAAAAAAGCAGATTAAAAAATTTTGCTAGGCGTTCGGTGGCTAGAATTATTTAAACTGTAAAACTAGCCGATTAATTCATTCTGCGGAAAAGTTCATTGTTCGTCAGAGAAAAATATTACAGCTAAAGAAACACTGTCAGCAAAAAATCCCGAATATTTTCTCAGGAGTTGGGAAAATGTACAAACTCGAAGGCATTTTTAAAGTAAACGAAAATATTATCAACCCTATACCTTTTGCTATGGTGGAGTCTATTAACATCGAACTGGATAAGATTAGATAATCGAAGTTTTTTTTTTTTTTTGTAGAGGAATAGATTACTCTTAATAAGCCACGTTAGAAGTTTGTATCAGAAAAATAACAAGATTTGTTTATGTACAGATTTGTCGACTAGGTTGAATGACTGCCTCCAACCACACACATGTCAACTATCAATTCTAAACAAAATATTATTCAAATTAAATAGTAGTCATTATTTTTCAAAAAATGACGTGTCTGATGCATATCTTCAAATTGAAGTGGGTGAGCGGGTGTCAAAAATGACTATTCAGTCAGTTAATTACCATACATGATACACACTCGGTCGGTCATGTCTCTTTTGAGACATGTCTGACTAAGCAGAAGATTTTTTCGTAGTAGGTTGCTTTTACTTTCTGCTGTAGACTGGTTGTAATCCAAAGCTATTGAACCCATAGCTGGAGGGAGAAAAGATGGATTAATAACTTTCCCAAAAGTGTTTTTCTCGTAAATGAATGAAAAGAATTCGACTCTACGATTTCTCATTCAAAGCTGTCATCCATTACATCAAAACATACATTTGTCTATTGAAACATATAAGACTCTACAAGTTTAAAAGATTTTGTTTTTGGTGTAAAAGTAGCTCCAAGTATTTTTCAGCAGATACTGGATACTCTGTTGCCTGGACAAGATGGTGACATTGCTTACGCAGAAAACATACTTATTAAAAGTGCTACGAAAACACAGCACGTAAAACTGATTCAACTAGTATTTTAAAGACTACATAATTACGGGTTCATAATCAGTGAACAGAAAAATCTTTACGAGGAATAATAAATATTTAAGTGAAAATAATCAACGAAAATAGAACACCAGATTTCGCTAGAGCAAGTGCCATAAAAGATATACCCTCTTCCCTCAACAAATTTGGTGACCCTGCAACCATTTTTTGAATTAGTAAATTATATTAATGAGCCAGATATGTACAACTCGGATGCGAGTGAATACGGAATTGGAGCGGTAATATATAAATTCGAAGACTGTACCGTGAAAAACAGTCGACCACACTTCAAGAAGTTTGACAAATATCGTATAGCATTAACAAATTTGGGTCTATGAAAGGTCTTCTCATGCATTCTGTGTTAGGCTACGATTTTGTAGAACTGATTTCAAGATGGAATTTCTACCGTCTAAAAAACTCGTTCACGCAGATGGTTTGTCCAGATTGATATCAAAATGTAAAGAAGTCTTTGAAGATACTTTGATTGCTTTGCTGAAATCCGAAAGTGAAATTAAAAGCCTTGTGTATAACATTAAAGAACTGCAGGTCACGGTAGACGATACCAAAATTAATTCTAAAAATGATACGCTTATTTAAAAAAAGCTGAATAACGTTAAGTTGAAATGGAGCAAAACAACAAGTAAACATGGTAACAATACTACAACATTTTCTATTTGTGATGGCGTAATTTTGCACGCAGAAAAAGTAATTCCGTTATCACTATAAAAATGGATTTTGAACCAATTCCACGTAGAACATCCAGGAATAGTGAGGATGAAGTCCCTGATGAGAACCTATGTTTTTTTGATAAAGATATTGAAAACGCGGTTAGAGACTGATGGTTGAAATTCAGCAGCAAAATCTTAAAATACAAAATATCAGACATAGCCAAGCACTGATAAATAATAAGCAAGACTACATACAAATTTTGCTGGGCCACTAAATGGTTCATACTACTTAACTCTGGTCGACACTTTCACAAAATAGCCCGAGATATTGGATTGTAAAATACCGACTACCGCAGTAACAATAGATTTTTTACACTAAATTTTATGGACCGAAAAGCCTTCATCTCTATCCTCAACTGCCTGGATGTAGAGGGCTAGAAAGTATGTACATTGTGACCGGCTGTAAACCAACCTGTTGGAAGTGTGAAGAGACTGTTCGACTCACTTCTTCCTACCCAAAGAAGATCGTTAGATTTTCTTGCCTTCCCTAACCCATATCCTCTTCTAGTCGAGTTTGTTATTTTAGTTTTGCCTGCGATGGACAATGCTCGGCTTCCATTTTTTCAAACCGCTGCTGTCGCTTGTGCGGTCACGGAAAACGAAAAGAATGACTGATCTTTGGCAAGACCAGAAGAAAGCTTTGAACAGCCGGACCTCAGTCCTTAGATCCCCTTTACCTCAAACACACAAAACTTTAGCAATATAAGGAAGCGAATTTTCAATCTCTCTTCAAAAAATAGCGTATACTACCTGATGTGACATTGTCGAAAGGAAATGTACACTTTGTAGTAGATTGTAATTTGTAGGTGGTCTAATTTCTAATTTCTAATATATATTCTAATATATATATATATATATATATATATATATATAGAATGGACTTTATTATGATAGAGAGGATATATACATATATTCTTCACTACTCAACGACATAATTATTGCAAGAAAATAAAATTAGGCGCTATTAAAGAGCGAACTCCCGGCAAGACAATACATAACTGGTAGTAAAGTTTAATAACTGGTAGTAAAAAATAAACTGAACCGACGCTTCCTCACAATAGTATCTCTCTCATGACAGGATATATATATATATATATATATATATATATATATATATATATATATATATATATACAACGATTTTTATTATAATAGAGATGATTATTTTATATTCTTACCCTAGCAAACTTGGGAATACCAGAATTAACCAAAACCTGTCACATAAACACAATCCTTGAAAATTTATGTAACGATATTCGAAATATAACAGAAAATAAATTTAGTGATTACAACTAATTTGTAACTCTGAAAAAGTTAAAAAGTTTTTTTGGCAGATCATGTTCATATATATATATATATATATAATGTCAGAGAGAATTTGTTTTCTGGAAAGTGATGAAAAGAGAAACTCCATCTTCGTTTTCAATATATCTTCAAGGAAGAGACGAAGTGACGTGATGAACGTGAAGTGATGGGATGACACTGCAAGCGTTCGCTTTCGCTGGAAGCAAGGATAACAGTGTCTTAGGTTTGTTGCTGAAGAAATGTATACTGGCTGAAAAAGAAATAAGACACCGGAGGACAGTGCCTTCAGGTGCACTCGTTACAGCCAGGACTGACATGTGGGCACTGAACCTACTGCAGATGCTGCGATACCATCCAGAACTGAAGTAAAACTTTCCATCTGGCATCATGTTGGGTATAATGGGTTTTACATATTTATAACACAGTGTCGTTTTGTTGACCCGCTGCTCTCCCTCAATAATAATAATAATAATAATAACCACAAATTTGCTTGCTATTTTCTCGAGCCTATCCTGCTTCTTATGTTGCATAGGCTTGGTTTAGTTTATTTTGTTTTACGGTATGTCAACACCTGCATTGGTTATTTAATGCCAAAAAGATTTTAATGATACATTCGTATGAATACAGTTTGTATTATTTGTAAGAAATCACTTAGTAAATCCGGTTTCATTGACGTATTTTTGTAAAGAGGGTATTTTGTTGGGAGTGAGATGTATTGTTTGTAATATTTATTTTTTCGAACATGTAGTTTTACTATAAAAATCTATTTTTATGCTTTCGTAGTGTTTTGACTCTAGTTTGGAAATGAACTATTTGCTCATAGCTAAAACCCTAACAGGTGCTATCACTCTGGGTCTGGGTGGATTTGGGAACAACAGCAATTAAGAAGTGGTTACACGTTCTTCAAAACCTCCCGATTAGGGGCATTTCTGCCGGCTGTAGATTTGTAATTCACAGAATGTTGTTTCATAGGGGCTGTCACAGTGCATTTTTGTTCTGTACATAAGCATGAGTAGGGAGTCACAGTTAGGTCCCGAGACTTTTTTTTAAGTCTGAAGGATGAAAGAGCTAGGGCACCTTAGAAAGTGAAAATTTGTACCTCATTGTCATTTTGTTGGTGAGCTATTTCTTCTTACTCAATAATAATAATAATAATAATGGTGATGAGGAAGGAAAAAATTAAAAAAAATACTACAGGCGTGTGTGTCTGGTGTTAAATACAGATTTGGATTTACAAAACAGAATATCAGTTATAAATATTTTTTATGTCTTTGTGATGCAACACATCTTTAATTAGACTATAATCGATATTAAGCAAATAGGTGTCAAAACGAGAAAGCTGTTGGTTGTCCGTATGTGCCCAAATACCAAGAAGGTAGAGGATTAGTTCAACTAGAAATATCTTACAAAATAACAACAATCATTCTCCAAAGATATCTGCAAACTACAGAAGGTTAGATGGTGATCTCTGCCAAAAACATATATGAAAGAGATAAGAAAATTTATTCAGTAATAAAGAAGCCAACAGATTCAAAAGGGAATTCCAAATGGTTGAAGAAGAGCAAAGAAACCATAATACACCGACTGCAGTAGCAAAAAAAAAAAATAAATAAATAAAAATAAAAATAAAAAAAATACTAAAAAAGAAAGCAAAAACAAATAGAATGTATGAAATGCAGAAACGATAGGCAAGATAACCCCCGTCATGGTCAAAAGTTTGCTCGTATGAAACAATCTAATGTAGACAAACACCGTAGCCATCAGCAATTATGTAGTGCAGGGTCAAAAACTGAATTCGAAGATTTTATTCTTGCTGCACAGGGAAAAAATCTAACTAGAGCACACATATTGAAAAATTGGGTTAGCCCAAAATGCAGATTCTGTGACAAATATCCAGAAACAAATGGTTTTCTTGTATAAGAGTGTATGGTATTGACCCAAACGGAATATAAAACCCAGTATGATAGAGTTGGACAATGCTTACATGAGAAAATCTTACGGAAAATAAAAAAAAATTAATATGAACATTATCCAGACCCGGTTACGGGGGATAAGATCTGTAAGAATGTTAAGGTACTTTACAATACAAACAGAAAGAACAATGAAATCTAATCGCCCAGACATCGGGATCAAAAACCACAAAAACAAAATACGTTTTGTTATTGACACAACAGTCTCTACAAACTGTAACATATCTTTGAAGATCTTCAAAAACTAGTAAAATAAAAAACAAATTGAAATAGAAATCTAAAAAATGTTGCACAGGAGAACATCAATAATTCCAGTTGTATTTGGAGCACTCGCGTTGATTAGAAAAGATTCCGATGGACTAATTGAAGGGATTTCTGGTTGTCTAAACCTTAAAGAAATACAAAGAATTGTACTAAAAAATACAGCCTACACCTTATGAAAGAGTTTATTTATGTAAAATATGTGTGATGTTACGTTTTGTTACGTTTTACTCAAAATATGCTTAGTGAAAAATGTCATGGTACCATCTCTGATCTTAGGTCTCTGGTTGAGACCCGGAAAGAAATGCATATACACCAGAAATCAAAGGGAATAATAATAATAATAATAATAATAATAATAATAATAATAATAATAATAACATATGCAAAATATCACCCGTTGTCAACAATTTCATCAAATAATGTATGTTGATATGGTAAACAACACTTTACCACAATCATATAAATGGAACCTATAAGTCTGGTGAAATAATATCAACAGAGGAATATTTCACTGTGACGCTTTGTCTCCCTTACTATTTTGCATTTATCATTAATACCATTAACCAGTCAACTTAACAGAACAAAATGTAGTTATAAAATTTATCAAAAGAAAATAAGTCATCTAATTTACATGGATGATTCTCCATCGAATCTGAACGTCCCAAATGTGCATAGAAATAACTCTCCTAGGTGACTCACCTACGGTTCTAATTTTACTCATAGACCCCAGAGGGGACTTGGTAATTAGGAACTTAAAACTATTCTCTGGCAGGATGATATCACACATAATAGACTGCTTGTGGTAACTGTGTTATCACAGGTTGGATATTTTAAGCATATGTGGAAACTTAAAACTCTCTGTCGTAATAGAGGCATTGGAAGAGACCAAACATCGTGTAAGGAAAATTCCTGGACACCTCGGCATTTTAGAGCTACAAAAGTAAAAGTGCTCATGTCATCTGCAAATCCCTCTCCGTCTAAATGAAACTTCCCAAATGTGTATAGAAAAATCTCCTACCGTGCACATTTAGAAGAACCTGGTAATTAGGAACTTATATTTACTCTCTGGTAAGCTGATAATATCGACACTAATAATAATAATAATAAAAATAATAATGATGATGATGATGATGATGATGATGATTACAGCCAACCCATTAAGAAAGGCTTAATCTATGTAAAATATTTGCGTTCTTAAGTTATTTTCCTCAAAACATGTCATGATGCCATATCTGGCGTTAGGTCTCTGATTGGGACCCAGAAAGAAATGAATATAGACCAGAAACCAAAGAAATAATAATAATAATAATAATAATAATAATAATAATAATAATAATATTGTAACATAGCAATCAAGGAATTTGAAAAACTGTCAAAATATAAAGACCTGGAAATTGAAATAGGAAAAATGTGGAAATTGAAAACAAGAGTTGTGCCAGTGATAGTAGGTGCACTTGGAATGATAAAAAATGGAACAAAACAACACATTGAAAGAATCCCTGGAAACCCCAGCTTAAGAGATATAAAAAAATTGTCTTATTAAGTACAGCCCACACACTAAGGAAAACTTTATCTATGTAATGCTGGAGGATGATAGGGAAGATAGAAAAACATGAAATGGAGCCATAACAACATGCCACTACCTGCCTTAGGTCTCCCCGCAGACTTGGTTGGTAGTGAGACCAAAGCAGAAATCGAAATATGATGAAAAATGACATAATAATAATAATAATAATAATTGTTACTGTGATGATATAAAAGTAATTGTTGGTGTTTTTTCATCGCAGATATGAACAAAATGTAATACATCTTAAAATATATTAATGTTTACATAGTATATTGTTACCTTAGGGGTTCAAAATAAAAAATTATTTTAGGTGATGCTTAGTTACCAAAAAACTTTTAATACATTTTAAACACAAAATTACAAGATTGCGTTATTATGTTTGTCACCAAATATTGTTATCTTCAATTTATTTTTAAACAATATATTAATTTTATTGAAAACTTCACTTTCAGTTGAAAAATTAAATTTTTCTTCAGTATTCAATTACTTATAAACTCATACTACAAACAATTTCATACCAAAATGTTAATTTCTCAAGAACTTTCCAAGAATAAAGTTTATGTAGAGGGTATATTTTAAATGATTTTGCAATTGTTGGAACTTCGAAGAGGCGTTTGTACAAAAATATTCTTAATTTTCGTTTGAGCAAATTTCGAACAGATCCAGTGTGCAAAACACCCGATAGTTTCGCATTACTTTCAATTAGAACTAAAATTTGTTTACTAAATTATATTGTTATTATTCAATAATAACTTTGCAAAAAGATTGTTCTTTTAATTACTACAAGGTAGAAATTTTTGTTTTCGGAACTTTATTTTTTTAATAACCAAGACAGTATTAAGATGGAGTTATGAATTTTAATTATAGCAACTCGAAAACATGACTTAACTTCCTGTTTATCGTGTGGCCATTCTTTTACCTTTTCTGTGCTAATTTCTTTGGGTAAATTAGCAAAATCTTTTCAAGGAAATATTCATTTTTTTTCTCGAAAAATAGTGCCACAAAATATCTGTGAAGAAGCTGGATTGTTGTTTGCATTTCTCTTTCACCAATTATGATTGGATAAGAACGTCTGGCGAAAAAGTAGAAAATTATAAAGTTTTCTTGTTTTTTGGTCGGCAAAATAATTTGCATAAGATGGACGCAAGAATACGCGCGCGCACACACACACACACACACACACACACACACACACACACACACACACATATATATATATATATATATATATATAGGAAGTATCAGAAGTTGAAGTATTAAAAGTCGTATTTAGGCAAAGTTTTATAACTTTTCGTTAAGTAATATTTGAAATTGCTATAACAACTTAACCAAAAGTGAAGCAAAGAGAGCTGATAAATCTATCTATCTATCTATCTATCTATCTATCTATGTTCATTTGTTTAGCTGCCTGTCTATATTATTGCCAGTAGAAAGTTCTTGCCCTGATTTATTTCTTAAATTCAGACCAAATGACCAATGGTCATGTTATTCTCAGCATCCTTTTGTAGAACATCCCCGTTACTTCAATACTCTCCTACATCTTTGAAGAGTTCATCCTGTCTTTTGATCGGCAAAATAATTTGCACAAGGTCGACGCAAGAACATATATATATATATATATATATATATATATAGTGTATCGAGGCAGCAAATAATTTTCAAAACATATACTGTTAAATAGAAGAGACAATGAATATCTATTATATTTAATCATGAGCCATTCTAAACATCGTATTTTGGCTTTAATTTCAGTTGAAAATAAAGACAAAAATTCTCCAACATTTGGATAATTTTTTATTAACATCCTTGTAACCTCTCTGAAGATGGCTCATGTGAGACGAAAGCTTAAAACCAACTTAATAAAAACTATCCGAATGTAGGAGAAGTTTTGTCTTTATTTACAACTGAAATTAAAGCCAAAATACGATGTTTAGAACGGCTCATGATTAAATATAATAGACATTCATTGTCTCTCATATTTAACAGTATATATATATATATATATATATATAGGAAATATTAGGAGTTGAATTATTAAAAGTCGTATTTAGGCATAGTTGCATAGTTTTATAACTTTTCCTTAAGTAAGATTTGAAATATATATATATATATAAATGAAATGAACATATTCATTGAAAAAATCTGAGACACTGACTTTTAAAACAATCACAACCCCCATAACAATCTCACACATAGACAGAAACTATCATTGGAAGACATTCGTGAGAACGATAACATAAGCGATAAAGGAAGCAAAGGCAGTCCTGTAGTCATAATGGATAAAACTTACTACAACACAAATATTCAATATATGCCAGGATACGAAAATAACTACAGATTCAGTCAGTTAAGTGCCACACGTGATACACACATGTCTCGAAAGAAACATCACTGACAGGGCAGAAAATTATCCTGCAGTAGGTTGCCATTGCTTTCTGCGGTAGACTGGTTGCCATCCAAGGGTATAGAAGCTAATCTGTCCTGTTATTTAATCCATAACTGTAGGGAAGAGACGGATTAATACATTTTCCAAGGCTATTTACGCGTAAGTGAATTAAAAGAATTCAACTGGTATTCGAACTCGGCTCCCCGATTTCTCTTTCCGAGCCGATATCTACTGAACTACAAATTAATCAACCACAAAATAGATGAAAACTTCGCGTCAAAAATAAAAAAAAACTCTGCCTTGCACACAGTAGAATACTAACCGAAAAAGAAAAAGACTTAGTTTAAAAAACCAGCAATCTTTTCTGACTCCCAAATATACACAAATCAAATACAATAAAAGCAGCTATCCATGAACAAAAATTGGAATGTATTCACAACCCAAACTATCGTGATCTTAAATTCAGACACATTGTAGCCGGGCTAGTCAGCCCAACAAGCAGACTGAACAACCTAATAGATAAAATATTTCAACTACACCAGAAAAATAAAAAGCTACATCAAAGACAGCATACATTTCCTAAGCTTCATGCCACAAAAGTAGACCCAGGTACACTCATCGTAAGATTTGACGTGAACTGTCTATACAGCAACATACCCCATGAACAAGGTAAACAGGCCATTACATTTTGGATTAAAAAACACCCAGAAACACTTCCCACATGCTCCACAAAAGAATTTATTATACAAAGTATAGAGCTAATTTTAGACAACAATTTATTCCAATTCGACAACCAAAATTATATTTAAACAACAGGTACCGCCATGGGGACAAAAATGGCACCGACATATGCAACACTCACACTAGCATATCTAGAAGAAAACCTATACAACCAAATAGGAAAGAAATATGGGGAAGACATAAAAACAGAATTCACTAAATCATGGAAGATATATCTAGATGATTGTTTTATCCTTTGGAGATCAACATGGGGAGAGATAAATAAAGTACACAATCTACCCCAAATTGCACCCCAGAATTAAGTTCTCACTAGAATATAGCTATACTAAATTGCCATTCTTAGAGATACTCATAAAAAACAAAAACAATTACATCATCACAGACATTTATCATAAACCCAGAGACATTTAACAATACCTCCATTTCAAGAGTCACCACCCTAAAAATTGTCTAAACTACACCCCCTACTCTCTAACACGATGATTTTGCACAATAGTAGCTAACGAAGCTCTTCGTATATTACGCCTAAAAGGAACTACGAAAAATACTACAAATAAGAGGATATCCCACTCCACTAATAAAAAAGGCTTTCCAAAGGTTGGCAGATAAAATATCATTAAAATCTCCCCGGAATCCAAATTAAAAAAAAAAAACCCACAAAAAACATGAAAAAGAAAACAATCTCGCATACGTCTTCACACACAACAAAAGCAACACAGAATTATTTACAAAGGTAAAAATACAGAGAATTACTCGACAAAAATGTTAAAATAAAGAAAATCTTAAAAACAACTAAAATAAATAAAAGCAAACACCAGCCCAAAATTTAAAAAACATCCTAACCTCATCAAACTCTGAGCAACACACAACGCAGGGGTTCACAAAATGCAACAAAAAAGATGTGGGGTATGCAACATAATAATAGAATGAAACCACATCTAGTTCAAAAACACATCTACATTCGAAATAAAAAACATATCTGAGCTTCAATTTTAAAAACGTAATTTATGCTCTAAATTGCGATGTATGGGCAAGAATATACGCGGGGCCGACACAAGGCATGAATAAACGAGTAGAACTGCACATAAGTAACATTAACTAACCAATAACAGGAAATTGTATATTTGCCAACATTTACACGAATGTACTGTAGGTAAATTCAAAGTAATGCCTATTTACCGAAATGCAGATTATGACACGCTCATGATGCAGAAAGAAATATTAATAAAAAAATCCGTTCCTCAACAAGCAATATGAAAAGCATAAGACACACACACAGACACACTAAATTCAAACGCAATAAAAAATCGCAAACTATTGCAAAAAATAATATACCAAAAACAACAAAAAAGAATTGTATGACTCGTAGAGTAGAATTAAATCAAAATCGCTGAAAAAAATTTAGAATATAAAGACAAAATCAAATTTCATATGTGAGTGTAAAAAGTTTTCTGGCCAACCAAAGGTGACGGAAGAAATTTAACGTGAAACTGTGAAAAAAAAAAAAACAAAAAAACAAAAAAACAAAAAAAAACAACAAAACAAACCAAAAAACAACAAAACAAAAAACACAACAAACACACACGCATATGAACTTTCTGACCTGCTCATCACTTATCTATATATAGACAATAATTTGGCCATCAGAAAACAAACGGATCTCGAAATTAAATTCCCAACATTATTCGCCTGAAGAGAGTTAACTTTAGAATCTAAACACGTGGAGCGACACAAAAACCGTTATGAACACTTAATATATCATACAAAAAGTAAGAAATATTAATAATACAAACAACAATGAATCGATATTTTAAACAATATGTTCACGGCTGCTCACAATTTTTTCTTATATACATATATTTATATATAGTTCTTAGTGTTTAAGATTAAGACGTGTATAGATACTATATATATATATATATATATATATATATATGTGTGTGTATATATATATATATTAAGCATTAACTACAATATATATATATATATATATTTGTTCATGTTGGAGAAAAAGTTTATATATATATATATATATATATATATATATATATACATGCTTTATATATATATATATATATATACATGCTTTATCTCCAACATTAAGCTCTCTCTCTCTCTAGCTCTCTCTCTCTCTCTCACTCTCTCTCTCTATTTATATATATGAGCGCAGAACTTGGTAATTCAGGCATATATATAATGCATTACATAGTAATCTTTACACACACACACACACACACACACACACATATATATATTATTAATTGTTACTTTAGAAAAGGTATAATCTGCAAACTACTACAAAAGTGTACATTTCGTTTCGACATTGAAAGAACAATTCTCATCAGGTAGTTAATAATGATAGAATAAACGTTTTATTGAAAAAAAACATTTCCTTTTATTTAAAAAAATTCTTTTGTACGAGGTAAAAAGATAATAAAAAAGGCGGGGTACGGAAGAAAAAGGGTAAAAATGATCAGAAAATAAGATGAGAAATCAAGAAAAGGAAAAAAAAGAGGAAAGGGAAGGCTACAGAGGAAATAGAAAGTAAAAAGGAAAATAAGTGAGAAAGTATTGAGAAGAAAGAGCCAATGTAAACGGCTAAGAGAGAGAAATGTTAGATTTTGGCCGGAAGCGAATTGTAGACAGATATTGATAACAGTTACGTAGTGTCTGGGCTCAGATCTTTTGGCTTTTCTTAAAAAAGAATTATATTTGTACGAAGGCAAAAAAAAAAAAAAAAAAAATAAAATAAGAAAGGTGCAAAGGAAAGATACAAAAGGAGAAGAAAGTGAAGAAGAAAATAAAGAGGGAACAAGTGGGAAAATGTATAGAGGAGAGAAAGGTGAGAGACAATAGAAATGGCTAAGAGAGAGAAATGTTAAATTTTGGCTGAATGTGAATTGTAGACAGATATAAATAGGGTTTCAAGTTAAATCTTTTGGCATTTTTCTTAAATGATGAAATCGCATACACAAACATAAAAATTATTCATAAAATGTAAATTAAAGTGTGTTTAAAAACACAACACGAAGATACAAATTTATTAGACCTAATATAATAAATTGGATAAATAAAATAAAAGAAGTTAAAATTAACAATTAAAATTAATATTCAAGGCAGTAAATAGATCACAGTTTGTAATAGAAATAAAGATAAAATAATATAAAAAGAGAGATCGTATAGTTAAAGTAAATTAACCTTTTAAGCAAAATTTTAAAAGGAATATTCTCAAACGTAGTTATAGTTGCTCTAATAATTTAGAGAAATAATTAAATTACATAACAATTAAAATATTGAAATTATATAACAATGACAATAGTAAATCTATTACTCATCTTAATTTGCCCCATAGTAAAAACATATGATATTATAGAAACCCCGACCAATGCTCCTTTTCTAACAAGTGTTTAACTAAATCCCTTTCTGCATGTGCTCTATCTCGTCAGTAGAAAATCTTAAGGTTACTAAAGTTTATATTGGTAATACAATGAATTTTTTAAAAATGCGTTTTTACAACTATCTCTCATCTTTTACTAATAAGGACAAACAAAATATTGCATCACTTTCCAAATATTTTTCGAAGTTAAAAGAAGAGAATAAAACACCTAAAGTTAAATGAAAAATTCTCAAACAAGCTACAATCTCTAGATCAGTGAATGAACCATGTTTGCTTTGTCAGTGAAAAAAAAAATTGAAATTATAAAGTACATGAAAAGTGACGTATTAGTAAAACAAAGACATGAAACTACAGTAAATTGTATTGTAAAAATATTAAAGAATTAAATTTACAATCCTGCTAGGATTATAAAATATAAGGTATGAAACTATAGCAATTATAAACATTTTAAAGCATTAATCTGACTATCTGGATAATTTATTTTAACTATATTATCTCTTCTTACATTATTTTATCTTTATTTTCTATTATTTCTGCCATTAATTTTAACTTTAATTTTAATTTTAATATAATTTTAATTTAATTTACTTTGATTTAATTTCTTTTAATTCTTAATGTTAATTGCTATTTTTTTTAAGTCGCCAATTTATTATATTAGGTCTAACGAATTTACATTTTCGTGTTATGTTTTTAAATATCTTCTAATTTATGTTTTATGAATAATTTTTCTGCTTGTGTATGTGACTTCATAATTTTTTTTAAAAGATGACAACAGATGTAACTACAAACAATGTAACCGATGTCTATATTTGTTTGCAATTCATTTCCGGCCAAAATATAAAATTTCATTTCTTAGCGGTTTCTATTGCCTCTCCCCTTTTTTCTCTCTATACATTTTCTCACTTTTTTCCTCTTTATTTTCCTGTTCACTTTCTACTCCTTTTGTATCTTTCCTTTACCACTTTCTTTATTTTTACTTTATAGAAGTATAATTCTTTAAAAAAAATGACAAAAGATCCATGTAACCGATATAAATATCTGTCTACAATTCACTTCCGGTCAAAATTTTAATTTTTTATCTTTTAGCCGTTTCCATTGGCTCTTTTCTCTCAATATTTTCTCACTTATTTTCCTTTTTACTTTCTATTTCCTTTCTATTTTTCTCTTTCCTATTTCTTTTCCTTTTCTTGATTTCTCATCTTATTTTCTGATCTTTTCGACCCTAATTTTTTTTCCTCCTTTTAATATCTAAAATCAATATTAAACCCACTATATTAAAAAAACTATTATTAGCATGCACCACACAAGTACCCTTTCACGATCCCTTAGGCAATATTTACACACAAATAGATGGTATTGCGATGGGATCTCCTTTAGGTCCCCTCTTTTCTAATTATTATATGGCAAATCTAGAAAATAAAAGGATTAATGACAATAATAAACCCTCTATATATGTGAGATACATAAATGATTTCTTTGTTTTAACTAAGAATATCGATCAAATTACATATCTTAAAAACATATTTGAAAGTCACACCGTCCTCAAATTTACATTAGAACTTAATATTAATAACAAACTCCCATTCCTTGATGTATTCATTGATTCTAGCACACATAAATTTACTACTTCTCTATATAGGAAACCAACTAGCATAAATTCGTGTCTTCTTAATTGTAATAGAATGCCCCCAACGATATAAGTTAGCTGTTATGAAAAACTTACTTCAACGCACACAAATGATATCTTCTTCCAAATCTATATTTTATAAAGAATTACACAACATTAAGCAAACACTAGTCAATAATGGATTTCCTAACTCCGTTATTGATCAACAAATTAAAATGTATCTCAACAAAATTAACAATAGCTCTAACAATAATGATAATATTAATAATAATGGTTTACATCAAAATAAACATAACACTATTAACTTATACTATTGCAAATACATAATAATTACAAACAAGATGAAAAAACTCTGAAAAACATAATACGTAGAATTGTTAATCCAGTGGATAGTAATAATCAAATTAAACTCATTATATATTATAAAAAGTTTAAAACAATTGACCTCATAGTCTATAATAACCCAACAAGCACTAAACTAAATTCTCTACAAAAAACCAATGTAGTGTACCAATTTATATGCCCATTCAGAGATTGCATCTCTGATACTAATCAAAAACCTAGTACATATATTGGTTTTACTACAACCACGCTCTCCCGTAGACTTACATGTCATCTTTCTGATCAGAGTACTATTAAACAACATTTCTCTGAAAAACATAAACATGTAGGTAATATCAAACAGATTTTGGTCAACAATACGGTGATCCTTACTCATACACACAATAAGAGGAACCTGCAGATATTGGAGGCCATGTACATCAAATCGAAACAACCAACAATCAATAAAATCAACTTTAAAACAGGAAATAACATATTACATTGCATTTGACTAGATGGTTTTGTTGTCATTTCGTGCTATCACGCGGTGTGACGTCATAAAACCGCATCGCAAACTTAAGAACTGCGTTTATTATTTTTGGTAACTATTGCCGTTGCCAAGCGGAGTTTTATGTCAACACAAAATAAAATCGTTGGTGATGGTGGATTTTATAATATTTCAGTTTGAACGACCTCTCTGAAGATGGCTCATGTGAGCCGAAAGCTTAGAAGAAAACCAATAAATAATTATCCAAATGTTGGAGAATTTTTTCTTTATTTTCAACTGAAATTAAAGCAAAAATACGATGTTTAGAACGGCTCATGATTAAACATAATAGACATTCATTGTCTCTTATATTAACAGCATATGTTTAGAAAATTACTTACTGCCTCGATATACTAAACACCTATTCTATAGTGAATAGACTCCCCCATCTAACTGAAGTAAGAATAGTAAGAGGAAACGGGGGTCAGTCAATGTTGGGCGATAGTAGTCGACAGTTAGTCGAATACGAAAGCAGTCAGCGACCTGGCAAGATTACACTGCGTAATGCATATTATATCAAAGTCCTAACGTTTTGTACGACGAATCTATTAGGACCGTCTTTAGCACGAAGACTAGCCTCCACGCCAAAAATAACTCCACAACAATACACACACACACACACACACACACACACACACACACACACACACACACACATATATATATATATATATATACATAGCGCATATTGAGTGTAGCTGGTAATAAAACAGTGTACAATTTAAAATAACAGAGGTAAGGTTTATGCTGATAATAAAGAAACATTTCATTCCTTAACATTTTGTACAATTGCTTGTGTGTGTGCGCACGCAATTGTTTATCTGCAATGTACGTTCATATTTCCCATTTGTATATATTTGCTAGTGTTTCCCTGTTTTTGATGTTTTTTTCTCGTTATTTCAATTTGTGTGTGTATGTGTGTGGGGGGTGTTCGGGTCTCCTCTTAAAACGAAGAAGAAAGTGATTTTTTCTATTTTATTAGTGTCATATATCTGGGTCAATGTCTTACCCAGAGGCACAAAGAAACAAACTGAAACGTGTGGACAAAGGCGTTAGAAAAACGTCCATAAAAAATTAAATAAGCAGCAAGTGACATTAAATTCGCAAATTACATTTGTCAAAACGTTCCAGGAAAATAAACAAAACGTCTTGGACTTCCAGGGAAACGGTCTTTCAGTGCCAACCAACCGCAGTGTATTGTGTCAGGTTCGGTGAGGTCAGAATTTGTGCGGTTGATTGTCTATTTTATCAGTTTATCTCTGTGGTCACATCTCCTTATTTTTATTATGTTATACTAGATGAACTGTTGCTTTCACTACAAGTCGTGTTTCGATATCACGACAAATTAAAATAAGTTTGCATAACATATCAGTTGGTAGAGGAAATCTGTGTATGATTTTGTTTTACCTAATCTCTCAGATAGTCTTCGTGATAAAGTTTACTTTATTCTTTTGAAAATACATCCTGTGTAAACGAAGAAAAATGTTCTGTTTGTCTGAATTCAAACTGATACTCTGTGCAGGTGGGGCTAAAAGAAATTTTAAAATGACATCTGCAGAAGAAATGTCTGGAGTGAAGTGTAGTTTAAAATAATTACTTAAAAGATGAAGATATTCAAAATAGTCTCATCATTAATAATCAAAGAAAAGAGAAATAGTGGAAATTATTATCAGAATAAATATTGGCTCTTTTTCTCAAACTTTGAAGTTTTCCTATTATTTCTCGACATTTAACAGAACGCAAATTGAAAAAATATTGAAAGTTGATTTTTTTTTATGTGTGCTCATCAAAGTTTATTCACAATGAATAACAACCAGTTTTTGAAATTAGCCCTTACGTGTGATGAAACATTTAGCATTTACCTTTAAGATAATTACAAATGCATATTTTGATTGAAAAAGAGATTTAAAAACTTTTAAATGTATTTTTTTTAATCATGTCACCCCGAGCAAGGCGGTAACGCTACTGATGTGCAGGGGGATACATAAGAGTGAAGAGATTGGAAAAGAGAGAACCGGAAGCCACATCCTAAACAGGGAACAGGGGATGAGCCTCTTCACCTGTTCAGTAGACGTGGGTGGAGTGTGAACCGGGCGATAGTTTAGTCTATGTACTCCAATTGAAAAAAAAGTGAGAAGATTGGAAAAGAGAAAACCGGAAACCGCATCCTAAACAGGAAACAAGGTATGAGCCTCTTCACCTGTTCAATAGATGTTATTTTATATCTATCTATCTATCTATCTATCTATCTATCTATCTATCTATCTATCTATCTATTTGAGACTCTTCATTTTCTATCTATCTATCTATCTATCTATCTATCTATCTATCTATCTATTTGAGACTCTTCATTTTCTATCTATCTATCTATCTATCTATCTATCTATCTATCTATTAGGTTGTTACAAAAATGATTGCCAATTTCAGAAACAATTTTATTCTCAAGAAATTAACTGTAGAAATGTTGAAATTAGTCAAAATATGAGCCTTGAGCATCTATGCACCTCTACCATCAATCGACGAGATTATTTATTTCTCGTTGATAGAAAGTCATTACAACAAAATCTTTGAAAGCGGATTCTACCTCGGGTTTGGATCTAGAAATTTTATCATTTAAAAATATGCTTAAGGGTTTAAAAAATAATAATCATTGGGTGAAAGTTCAAGAGAACATGGAGATGTAATAAACTCTCGTATCCGGTGTCTGTGAGTTTTTGCAACGTCATTCTTGCAACATGTGTCCTCGCATTATTTTGAAGAAGAATTGAACCTCGTCGATTACCCAATGCAAGTCTCATTTTTTGCAGGCGTGTATACATTTCAGCAAGTTGACTGCAGTAAAGTTCTGCATTAATGCTCTGATTGGTATTCAGAAAGCTTCAGTGGATAGTATCAATTGCAGACCACCAGACAGTCCCCATAATCTTTTGCTGATGTAACTTTAGATTTAAGAAAAGTTTGGAGAACTCATCACGATCAAGCGATTGACCTGATCATCTACAGTTATCATAAAGTATCCACTTTTCATCACAAGTGACTATTTGGTTAAGAAAAGGATCACTAGTGTTACGCAGAAAGAGCAGCAAATACACTTCAAAACGACTAAATTTTTAATTTCTTTGAGATCATGAGGAACCCAGCTATCAAACTTTTTCACCTTGACAATACTCTGAAAACGGCGTGAGGCTGTTGCAGAGCTGACACCAAACATCTGAGACATTTCTTTGACACTGTGACGTGGGTTTTACTCATCAACTGCTTGCAATATTCGTTGGCAAACTGCATGAGCATCCTCTACCTTCTTCATCTTTAGGGGTCTCATCAACAGTAAAAAATTTGTGGAACAGCCTTTTGTACTGTTCGATCACTTGTTGACCCATCTCCACATGCTCTGTTGATATTGGTCGAAGTTTGGAAGGCACTGTACTTAAGTTTCAATTTATGCAAGAAAAGTAAATGAAGATCATGTTTTGTCATGTTCACGGTTTAAGGCTTCTATGCTTCAAGAATAATTCTGTCTGCAAATAATTAAAATATTAAAATATTAAAGAGTACACATTAATTATTATGTATACCAAATTTCACCAAATATATACCACGAATACTATGTTAAACGGCTTTTAGAAATACAACGGTTATTATATTTGCAGCAACCTAATATCTATCTATCTATCTATCTATCTATCTATCTATCTATCTATCTATCTATCTATCTATCTATCGCAGTCTGAATACACAAATGCATATACGAGTATAGACAGGATGTTGTATTCTGGTACACTTGCATGTCTATTAATCTACCACCTGTCGTGTCTCCTTACATTTATATCTTGGTCAGCTTATGAAAGGTTCAGCCATTTCCCGTATATATATATATATATATATATATATATATATATATATATATATATATGTTTGTGTGTGTGTATGTGTGTGTGTGTGTGCGTGTGTGCGTGTGTGTGTATTTTTAATCGCGATCACCTGATAGCTTTATAGGACAACATGACATGTTATAACGAACTCAAAATATTTCTACTCTACCAGATTGTTTAAAATATATCGCACACCAGTGATATTATAGTGTAAAATACAAGATTTTCTGATTCTAAAGTTTATTCAATATATCATTTGTTTATTTAGAGAATCAGTTCAACTTTTGAGAATTATGTTAAGATAGTTGCACAATGACGCAGAAACAAGATTAGATTTGTGAACGGGGTTATTGTGTTTTCAGTGCAAATGTGTTTGATCTTTTTTCAAGATTTGCAATGAAGTCTCTTATTCCATGTTCAAAGAGTCGACTAAAATACTGTATTTTTTCTTTATATTCAATTTACGTTGTTAACCCTCTGACAACTCTCGCTCGACCTGCTTGAGTCGTTCTCTTACAGCAGATTTCAGAGCTGAGTGTAAAATTCCCCATGGATAATAACATCCCAAGGATTTGATTTCAACATAAATAAACACGCTATTACTACTACTGCTACTTCTACTAGTAATAACAATACCAATACTAGTAATAACAATAACAATAATAATACTAAGACAAAAGTCTTATCTACATTTTTTCCAGATCATTGAATATATAGCCAAATGTAAAACTGATAATGTTGCTCTTCGATATCTACCAGCTTAAAACTATCTCAAGTATTCTTAAAAAAGGAATCTGGACGCGATTCTAAATTGTGAAGACAATTGCATTATTAAATTCATCTCGAGTAGTAACAAGAAATTTGAACTATTGAGGAGACCTTATGTAACTTTAACTCTAATGAAAAAAACTTTGTATGTGTTGTGGTGGAACATCCTGCCATCCCCGATAGAATGCTTTACGTTATAAAAGACGGTAACGAGCGGTATGAATGGAAAAAGGTCTTAGGCATTCGCCTGACTGCTCTATGACACTGTCAGCCCTCTGCCTTCGGGTAGAGGGCGCTCTCTGCTTCCGAGCAGAGAGCACAAACCCAGTCGTGGTTCCGCCGAAGGGTAGAATCACGACTGGGGAAAAATAGACAGAGATTTTTTGGCCCGGCTATATGGCCGGGAATGCCCACTATAAAATGACCATGTGTCACATCCGGCCTTGCGTGGGAAGGCTAGTAAATACAAAAAGGTCTTAGGCATTCGCCTGACTGCTCTATGACACTGTCAGCCCTCTGCCTTCGGGTAGAGGGCGCTCTCTGCTTCCGAGCAGAGAGCACAACCCAGTCGTGGTTCCGCCGAAGGGTAGAACCACGACTGGGGAAAAATAGACAGACATTTTTTGGCCCGGCTATATGGCCGGGAATACCCACTATAAAATGACCATGTGTCACATCTGGCCTTGCGTGGGAAGGCTAGTAAATACAAAAAGGTCTTTCACCGAGGAGAAGACTTCAGAGGCGCATTCTTGAACGGGGAGACTAAAAACTTTGTTCCAAGGAACATCGCAAAGGAAATGCAACATGTGTAAGTAGGAAGCTAGCGAAGACTGCAGCATAATGTGGTCTCAAGGTTGCCCACCGGAGACACTTGCAGGGACATCCATCCATGCGCGACATGGTACTACAAGTATCTTGATATTATTCAACTGTTGATCAGGGTAGCCTCTCAAGACGCTAAGCAAGAGTTCGCGCTCTTAACTACCATTCGGAAGAAGCAACCAGAAAACTGACAACCCGGTACCCTCTGTATGAATAGCCGTTTCCACCACCCACTCACATTAAAAAAAACTCGTGACAACATCACTATTAAGATCTGAGAAGATCTGAGGAGTGGAAAGATCCCGGGAACCTCTTCCTTAACAGGAAACAGGAATTAAATCTCTACTTCTGTTCAATAAGGAGGGAAGTGTAAGAACCGGGCGATAGGAGAGCCTATCTACTGTTATTATATATATATCATATATGGTTTCCTCAAAATTCCCAAAGATGGTATTCGGCTCAGGCCAATTGCCAGCTGCCAAGGCTCTGAGTGCCACTCTCTGCTTCGCTGCGTTGTGCATATAATTGACCCATTAATAAGAAAATCACCATCTGTTCGAAACTCTGCTCATTTCGTGGAATTAATCAAAGATGCTCACAATTCAGCAAGATGGTGAGCCGAATAAGGTGAGTTTGTTCACCAAGGTACCCACAGCTGGATCACAATCGGTAGTCACGGACAAACTGGCCTCGGTCTCATCTCTAGGAGAAGGTAATAGTATACCAATAGATAACCATGATGGAGACGCTGACTTTCTGCACACAAACGACACACTTCTGAATGGGATCAGACATACATCTGCAGGTTGAAGGCTTAGCAATAGGCTCACCATTATCACCACGAATGACTAACATATAGATGCCAAACTCGTTCAGAAATATCTAAAATGTAAACTGTATACAAGTGCTTTCTCAGATTAATGATTAAAAATTGATTTGAGCAACTGAAGCCAGTGGGTATTTGCGTAGACTATCCTTATTCGTACCTAGTAAACTGGCGCTGCACAATCCCAAAGAACTGTGTCAAATAACTAAAATAACAACTAAAAGTCGCATGTAACTCGAAGAGAAAATAATCAAATAATGAAGATGTTGACGTCCTACGTTACTTCAAACAAAAGGCTAGGAAAGAAACCCTGGAAAGTGCGATAACATCTACAGGGCATGAGAAACCTATTTTTTAAGAAATTGTTTTCAGGACAAAGAGTTTATGAATTTTACCCGGAAGTATGACTAGCTTTTCTGTAGATGAATGTCAAATGTTTCCTTATAAATAAAAGGCTAATATTACCATTTCTTTCACAAGCCGCCAGTACAAAACTAATAATATTAAATAGATGAAAAGTATAGAATGAATTTTTAATATGCGATAAATGAGAAATGAAGAATTACAGGAATATATGTATTTCAATGAAACAGTAACTAAATCTAATTACTAAAAGTAAACACTTTTGTGAAATCAAATCTTTTTTAGTGTGCAACCTATTTGCTGACCAAATCTTTAACAGATGCATGCATAAATTATATACATAAATGCACAAACGTGCACGCATAGTGCACGCAAAATATATATACATATTTTTGCAATTTAAAGGCTGTTATTGCTTTTATTTATTGGGTGAAAACTGAGTTGAAAATATATGAGAAATGACGTTTGTCTGGCACAAATGAAATCACTGAGACGGGAGAATGTAAATGAGAACTAGGGACAAATTGTTAACAACAAAAGTCTATCTATCTATCTATCTATCTATCTATCTATCTATCTATCTATCTATCTAAGTCTATTCATATCTATCTATCTATCTATCTATCTATCTATCTATCTCAGTCTATTCATATCTATCTATCTATCTATCTATCTATCTATCTATCTATCTCAGTCTATTCATATCTATCTATCTATCTATCTATCTATCTATCTATCTATCTATCTATCTATCTATCTATCTATCTCAGTCTATTCATATCTATCTATCTATCTATCTATCTATCTCAGTCTATTCATCTATCTATCTATCTATCTATCTATCTATCTATCTATCTATCTATCTATCTATCTATGTCAGTATGTTCCTGCTATGACCGAATTGCTATAGAAAGATAACACGGACTCGGATATATGGTTAAATAGTATATTCTCGGGAAACGTAGTACAAAAGTAAACGTGGACTGGAGAGTACTTTCTCTCGCATGCGTCCTGACTCACTCATTCACTCACTCTGTGGCTACTACTCAGTGATTCCTCAGTGTTCGTGTCTCTCACTCAGAGTTGGTAGCCATATTATAAAGGTGTGTACGAGTTAATTTATAAGTAGTTCCCCACAACAGTTCCTTATCTATCTATCTATCTATCTATCTATCTATCTATCTATCTATCTATCTATGTTCCTAACTCGGATATAAAATTGAATAGTATATTCTCGGGAAACGTAGTACAAAGGTAAACGTGGACTGGAGAGTACTTTCTCTCGCAGGCGTCCTGACTCACTCAATCACTCACTCTGTGGCTACTACTCAGTGATTCCTCACTCAGAGTTGGTAGCCATATTATATACGTGTGGTTGAGTCCATTTCTCCCCACAACAGTTCCTTATCTATCTATCTATCTATCTATCTATCTATCTATCTATCTATCTATCTATCTATCTCAGTCTGTTCATTATCTATCTATCTATCTATCTATCTATCTATCTATCTATCTATCTATCTATCTATCTATCTATGTACTTCTGTTGGCGAGTAAATGTTTTAAAATTTAATGATTGAATCAGTTTTGTATATAAGATGGATTGGGAGATGGCGAAAATTGATTTCTATGCGGCTCCGCTGTTTCTTTTCTTATAATTTCCACTCGCGACTCAAATCTTTTCCTTTTTCAGCATAACTTCAGCTGTGAAAAGAGCCAGAAGTCACTCGATGCCAAATCCGGAGAATATGAAACCTGTCGGACAAGTGGTGCTTTGTTTCTTTTGACCAGGAAAGCTTGGATTATCTGGTAGGAATCTCCCTTGCACAAATCAGCCTTTGAAATAGAATACAGTGATCGTGTGTTTATTCCCATTTCGTAAGCAGTTTCTTGGATTGTCACAAGACGGTCATCATGACTGTTTGTCGAACATTTTAAATCGGCACCTCATTTCATCTGGTGGATGGTCTGTCTGAGCGTGCAATCATATTTGAAGCAGTTGTCCCACTGTTTGACCTGAGTTTTGCCCATCGTCAAAGGCCTGTTGAATCTTCTGGGTGGTTTGAGCTTGAGTATCGCCAGGCTTTAGGCAAAACGTGATGCAATATTTCTGATCGATGAGTTCACTTATCAAGCTTGAAATCGAAATACTTACGTGCGTGCATTTCATGTCAGAACTCTAGTCGTGTCAACCAGGAACTGAACAGGTCTACCGTTGCAAGATTTTAAAAACATTTTAGAACGATGGTATCACCGCCCCCATCAAATGATCGGATACTATTTGAATGCACCGTATATATAACAGGTGCCATGGATAAATTGTAGTCTAAATTACGCAAAAATGAAAATATCACATTTTACCGGATATAGTTACCGAAATTGCACAAAAACATCTTGAAATACTACAGAGTATATTTATTGAATATAATCGGCATTGGCTTCAACCACGGCTTTCAAACGAGTTCGGAACCTCTTGCAATTCTTCTGTTTTTTTTTTCTTTAAGTTGGTGAATGCTTTCATAATCCTTGCGTTCAGTTCATCTTTGGTGAGACAAGGAGTTTTGTTGCTTCCTCGCTCAACTGCACCACACATAATAATCAAGGGGGTTGCAGTCTGGGGATTTAAGTGGCCAGGGGTAAGGGGTAATGTGGTTCGCAGAAATTGTCTGACAGCCATGACTGGGTTCTTCTGCTTGTATGACATGGTGGAAATTCATGTTGCCAGACGTAGGATCTTACAGCAACTACCTCCAAAATCCAGTGCAGAACTACTTCTCTAAGGCACTTGAAATAAGTCTCCCTGATGAGTTTGGGGCCTTGTAGGAAGATTACTGTAAGGATAACTTCGCCATCACTAGTGATACCACTAAACACCTTCGTAATCGCCATTAGACTCATCCAACTCTTTTCGAATAATCTGCACTGTCTTCACATTGACACTCAAACACATTGAATTGATTGTCTTGGAACTTTCGGTGGGAATGCCAAGCAATACAGCGATTCGTTTCCAAATTTCTAGCAGACTGAATTGGGTGAAAATCAGAAAAAAAACCAATGTGCATGTGCGAAACTGAAAATAAATCGCGACAATTTACCCATCGCACTATACACACACACTCTCTCTCTCTCACACACACACACACATATATATATACATATATATACGGTAATTGTGGAAACTACTTTGACACAGAAATCTTATTGATGTGATAGAATAAATAATATACTATTATTTATAATAGAGGATGGATAAACTGTAATTTAAAATTTAGGCCTAGGATAAGACACAATACCACGGTAGATCTTTTATTCATCGTGTAAAATTTTATTGATAGCAACTCTCCTAATAGATGCCAAAAAATATTCGCCGTCCCATTACAGTAGCAATACCATAACCCCCACACGTAACCGCTTATACAAAGCAGGATCGATCTATACATTCATATTGTTTACGGAAAAATTCTGGTTCTTCCATCCGAACGTTGCGGCAGAAATTCAGATTTACCAGACTTGACCATGTCTTCTGTTCTCCACCTTTTTTTATCCTCGGAAAATGTTACCCTTAATTTCATGCTATTTCGAGATTCTTAACAAAATTCAAAGAGTCTCTAAAGTCACCGACGCTGTTCTGGTACCTTGACTCCAGTCACCTACTGACTGATGTGTCGTGACTTCCCTTTGTCTTTACGACAAATATTTTTAGGGCAATTGTTCTGATAAAATTTTTTCCTACACGAATTTAAGCATACCACTAGATTGAAAAGTAGGTCCTAATATTTTACTTTTAAATTAGATAGATTATTTTTTCTACCAATTTCTTACTTGGCCAACGCCCACAGTCTTCGAAAATGTAAAGGCAAAGTCGACATCTTTTGTTTTATGGTTTTTATTCTCCTTTCCCCACCAAATTATTCTCTTTCTCTTTTACTCCCTGTAAACACCTACGTCCTAGTAGCATTATTTCCCTGCTCGGGGGGGAAATGATAAAAAAAGACGGGATATAATCGACGTGGCATTGTTATTCTTGTCTACCTGAATTGAATTAAATGTTGATGTGTTTGGAATCCGTATCTCTTGCTTGTTACCCTAGAAAGTTCTAATCCGGCACATTTGATGACAACAATTATCATTCCTTCATCTTGCACTGCGTTATCCACGGTCTCTGATAATTAATATTACACAATTGACAGCATATTTTGATTGATATCAAATTCCTTCAAAGTTTTGTAAATAGAATGACCCATCCGCTGTCAGCCACTGCCACGCCACCTTCAAATTGCAAGAATTCATATCACCTTGCCATGATCATTTTAAGTTTGAATCTCACTGCCATAACAGATGTCAAAGCACAACGAATATTGGTCTGGACATTTCCAGGACGTCAAGGAACGACAGAGCCTTCTATCATTACCTCTGAGGATTTCAGAATGAAATGTCTACTTTAAGGACTTCGCAATACAAAAGAAGTCATTTACAAGGCAAAAGTAGATGATTTAAATGGCCAAAATAAAATATATTTGAGATCAACCAAATACACCTTGAAGACCAGGTGGTTCAATGACAAGTCTACATTCAAAATAGAAAACTTAAAAACTGTACAAAATTGGCTAGCCACGTATAAAAATTGAAATCAAAATATGGAAAAGACCCAGATATAACGTGGAGTATAGTGAAAACAGCCAAGTCTTACAACGGTGGCAAAATATGTAAACTGTACCAAGAAGAAAACTTAGAGATTATGCTATCCCCAAACAAAAATGAACTATTGAATGAAATAACAGAAATAATGACAAAGTGTAACCATATTAAAAAATACCTATTAGTTTCATACAACCATGGATGAAAACGTTATAATTTTTTGTAATTTTAAAAATTGCGCGTTCAAAAATTCCCTGTCACCCTTAAGTGAGCGTTCTTAAAAAACGGTAAACAGTAAAATCAGTTATTGCAAATCGCTTGAAGACACCACTCATGGTAGAAACCTAGGTCGCGTAATATCTCGTTTACAAATGGAAAATATTCAAAAGTTCTACTATATTTTTACTGAACAATTTTTAATACAAATGTGCACTGGTCGAATCTTATTATGACCAAAAAGTAAGTAATTAAACAATCAATCGATCAATATATATATATATATATATATATATAGTATGTTGGAGCAAAATTCAACACTTGAGAAAAAGAAAACGAAATAGGCAATAAAAACAATGTGTTGTATATGCAGAGGCACGACAGTTTATTTAGCAACAGTTAGAGTTACATATTATATTGTTTTTCAATGTAACCGCCGGCGGCGGCGACGACCATCTCAAGACGGGCGCGAAATAAGTCATACGCTTTGGCGACCATGTCCTTGTCTATATCAGCGAACGCCTCCATGATGACAGCTTTCAGAGAGTCGACCGTGTTGTTGGGCGTGCTTGTTGGTCTTCGCCTCGATCTCGTTCCCAGAAGAAATAGTCAAGGGGTAGCAGTCGAACGAAGAGGGCGGTCACAAGTCCCGCGATCAGTGGTGAGGAACATTGTTGAGCAGCCATGCCTGGGTCGGCTTATATATATATATATATATATATATATATATATGAATGTGTGTGTATGTGCCTGTGTATGTGTTCGCGTATGTGTGTTTGCGTGTAGAAGTTTGGATCAATCAAATATGGTTCGTAATGCAACAGAATACAAAGATAAAGAACAAATAGGAAGCGTTTATCAGTCTAATCTGTTTCTCTTTTCTTAAAGTTTCGTCAGAGAATGAGATACAGGCAAAAAAATATCCTGATATTTTAATTAAGCAATGAACATCAACATAAAAGTAAAAATGCCAGAATTTCTTATTTTTGCCATATTTCATTCTCTGATGAAGCTTTAATAACATTGAAACATGTTAGACTGATAAACGTTTCCTATTTGTTCTGCATCTTATCATATATATATATATATATATATATATATATATATATATTAAATCTACGAAAATATTTTATTTGTTTAAAACGTGAAAGTAAATACACTTTGTAATATATAGAATAAATACGATAAATAAAAAATCTGAGGTCTTGGTATGACGGTAAACTGCATCCGGCAGCGAGGCCTCTGATTGGGAGGTTGTGAGGTTGTGAGGAGTATGGAACCACCTCTTAATTGCTGATGTTCCCAGGTACATCCTGACCCGAGGTGGTAGCACCTGTTAGGATTTAAGCTATGGGTAAACAGTAAACCCCCATACTGGGGTCAAAACACTATGAAATATAAAAATAGATTTTTATAGAAAATATACATTTTTGAATGAAAATTATTATCAACAATACAGTTTTGAAGCAAAAAAATATTGCCATAATACATTTTTGAAAGAAAAAAATATTACCAGCAATACATTTTTTATTACAAAACTAGAGGACATCTTCAGTTTCTGAAATAAAATAAAAATTAATCAAAATCTGACGAAAACAACTTTCTCACTATAGTCAGTCAGTCAGATAAGTGCCATACGTGATACACGCTTGGGTGATCATGTCTTGAATGAGTCATGACTGACTGGGCAGAAGATTATCCCGCAGTAGGTTGCCATTGCTTTCTGCGGTAGACTGGTTGCCAGCCAAGGCTATAGAACCTAATCTGTCCATTTATTTAACCCATAACTGGAGGGAAGAGACGGATTAATATCTTTTCCAAGGGTATTTGTGCTTAAGTGAATGCAAGGAATTCAACTAGAATTCGAACCCGGCTCCCCGATTTCTCGTTCCGAGCTGATATCCATTGCACCACAATGCAAATTACTATAACTGAACATTAAATAATACTTTAAAACACCACCTTTTTGGCATTAAACAACCCATAGAGATTGATATAGCGTTAAACAAAACTCAAACTCAAAATCTGATTAAATGATTAAACATTTTGTGTAGAAGGGCTTCTGAGTGGGGTCAAGAAATTTCAACACGCCCGTTAGGATAAACATTAACCAAGGTATTCTTAAAACATATGGGTAACCTTTCTTTGAGACAAAAAATATATTCGTCTGTTTTATAACTCTTTCTTCTGAAAATTTTGATCATTTCAAATTCTGTTCTTTTTTGTAACATGTCTCTTCTGGACTCGGTCGATCATGACTCTCCATAATTCCCTACCTCTTGTACCTCTAAGTGATGTTTGACACTTTATCTCTTTGTCTTAGCTTCATCTAACTATACTTTTTCTTTACATGCCGTTTTTTTCAGGACGTAGGCGATCAGGGATCTCCATTTAGTTCTATTCTTTGTCGTTCTTAACACTTTTTATATCTTGTTATATCTCCGTCATCAACTTGTTCAAGCCCATCAAGTCTCTCTTTTTTCTCTATCTGTCTCGTGAGTATTAGATTCTCCAAGTTCTCTTTCCTTATTACCTGTCCCAGAAACTTCAGCTATCTCTTCTTGATGTTAAGTATAAGTTTCCTTTTCATTTCTATCCTCTTCATATTATTGTCGTTGCTCACATGTTTGGTCCATGGTATTCTCAGTATCCTTCTGTAGATCAACATTTCTGTTGCTTCGAGTCTCTCCATCATCTTTGAGATTGTCCAGGATACGCTGGACAGATATCACATAACAGTCAAATACTCTTTTCTTTGTTTCAAACGAAATCTTCCTGTCTCCCAATACTCTTTTTAACTTTTGAAATGCGTCCTTGGCCATGCTAATGCGCCTTCGGAATTTAGTGTCGCAATTTCCGTCCTCTGTTAAAACACTTCCCAGCTATTTAAATTTCTGCACCTGTTTGATTTTAGTATCCGTGATCTGTTCTTCTGTATGGAAGTGAATGCTGGACGATCTCATCAAAGATGAAAGAGAGGCTTGAGGCAGCAGAAATGTGGTTTTACAGAATGATACATGAACGGAGCACGTGTACAACGATGAGGGTTGAAAAGGATGCAAACGAGAAGAAAACTGACACTAAATATCAGCAAGAGTCAAATGAGGTTCCTGGGACACGTAATGAGCAAGGAAGGCCTGGAGAACTTAATACTCACAGGTTGGATAAATGGAAGAAGAGACAGGGAAAAGCAGCGCGATACATACTTGTTAGGTCTGAGCAAATGGTTGACGGAGCGGGGATTGGAAGAGATACCAAGAGAAAAAATTTTGAGAGCGACAAGAGACAGAGCCAAGTGGAAGTCCATGATCTCCGACGTCCTGAAAGGACACGGCACATGAAGAAGAAGAAAGAAACTGTAGTTGGCATTTCGGGTTTTTCTTTTTTCTGATGACCCTAAGCCTCTCTTTCCTTCAATATGTTCTCTAGGTTAACATTTCTAAGACCGCCTTCCACATTAAGTATACCAGAATTTTCTTTAAAATTTCATCTTCGTCACATGTTTAATCAATAGTGTTTTCAGCACCTTTCTGTAGAACTAAACTTATGTTGCCCTAAGTCTCTATGTCAGCCTTCAATTAATATATTTAACTCAGTTTTATTGCTTTAACTGAACATATTTTGAACGCAACTGCATGCTTTCAACTACAGATGAAATGTATCGTTGGTAATTTTGCTATAGATATGTATTGCCGATAATTTCGTAATTAATTTTACTCTATATATGTATTGCCGATACTTTCGTATTTAATTTTACTCTATATATGTATTGCCGATAATTTCGTATTTAATTTTACTATAGATATGTATTGCCGATAATTTCGTATTTATTTTTACTATAGATATGTATTGCCGATACTTTCGTATTTAATTTTACTCTATATATGTATTGTCGATAATTTCGTATTTAATTTTACTTTATATATGTATTGCCGATAGTTTCGTATTTAATTTTACTATAGCTATGCATTGCCGATACTTTCGTATTTAATTTTACTCTATATATGTATTGCCGTTAATTTCGTATTTAATGTTACTTTAGCTATGCATTGCCGATAATTTCGTTATACAAAAGTGTATTGCTATTATTTTTAGTATAAGATGTATTTAAAAAAAATTCATAGTATTTTGGTTTTGTTTGTGCGTGCACTATTTGTAAATAGCTTGGACCCTAACAGATGCTACCACCTCTAGTCAGAGTGGGCCTGGGAACAGCAGTAATTAAGAAATGGTTTCGTACTCCTACAAACCTCCAATCTTTCTATCAGAGGCTTTGCTCCCAGATGTAGTTTATCGTCATACCCAGGACTAGAGTTAAATGTCCAACATTTTCACATAAACAGGTAGATATGACATAGCATTTCAGCAGTCTTTTCTTTGTTTCTAACGAATTTTGTCTATTTTTTAATACTTTCTTAGTCTCTGCAAGGCGTTATGCGTTATGGAGACGTCCTTCGTATTTCTTCGTAAGGTGTGAATTATTGCATTGAATTGTTTTGAATGTGGATGTACTTGCAGTCAGTATTGCTTGTTTACTACCCTACGCAATTCTAGCCCGCTGTATTTGATCAAAATAATTGCGGACCTATGGTTGGCCATTGCACAGTCCACGATCGGCTATCCAATCCATATGCTAGCTACTGTCATCTCACCTTCAAACTACAATAATTGCTATGATAGCTTAGTCATTATTTTATCTGCATTACCGAATGCAAAAGTACATTGAATATTGATCTTGGCATTTCCATAACGTCCGGGAACGGTGATACCTCCTGACATTATCCCTGATGATTATATATGGGAAATAGATTTTCATCATTCTTTTGTTTATATATATATATATATATATATATATATATATATATATATATATATAAGAATAGTAGACACTTCGATGGATGTAATACACATTTTAATAAGATAAAAATGTGGCATCTATTTCGAATACAAAGTGTTAACTATAATAAAGTTCAAGGAGTATAATATATATAAACACCAGGGTAGCCTGAACAGTTCACATGCTGACTATCAAGGAGTGATACTTCAGCCGTGAAATCTTGCATGTATTAATTTAAATTTTCCTGTATAAATAAACACATTGTAAACTGACATCTGACTGTTGAAAGAAGACTTCATTAGTAACTAGTAGTGAAAATTGACAAAATTTGGTATCGTGGTGTTTTCATGTACCTGTAGAAAAAGGCTCGAATCCTCAAGGATATTCATGCTGACATGGGGGCTACTTTAGGGATCATCCTCATCTTTATCAACAGCTGATAATTGGGAAGCTGAATTTAAGAGAGCAAGAGAGAGTCTTGAAAACGACCTCTGATCCATGGTGATGGATCATAGGCTATTTACTGTAAATTAAACAGTCACTTTAATTGAAAATAGCGTAAGAGCTTTGAGAATATTCTGCACAATAAACTTGTCATGATGAAGGTTTTTACTCAGTAGGTTTCACGTTTTCTTGCCCCTGATCTAAAGTGTATCGAGCTGATCACATCACATAAAAATCTGATAATGTTCGAGGTAGATCTAACTGATTTCTTTGAATGTTTTCTCACCCTGGATGTGTATTGGATACATGATTTCGTACCAGACAGAGATAATTCATGCATTGGAAAAACCTTCATTACCAACTCCAAAGGAAGCAAAGGTGTTTTAGCTGTAGTGAAGGTAACGGGCTCAGTTTTTGGATGCAAAAAGCATTGTTTTTATTGATTATATTTAAAACGGTCCCACTATTGATTTCCTTGGGCATTTGCAAAAGGCTATGACGCAAACTGGCGAAAGGGATTTAGTTTCACCATAACTATGCTCTAGCACACAAGTACTTGGTTTCAATAGATGCTGTGTGTGACTGTGGCTTTGAACTGGTTCAGAATCGTCCTTATTCTCCTGATTTGATCTAATATAACTATCGCTATTCTTCAAGATGAAAAAAGAACTTGTCTTGGAACCCGTATCGCGGTGATGATGAGGTCATATCTTCTGTTGATGATTTTTTAATATCAACAGGATGAAAAATTCTTCACTGACGAGATCCAGGCATTGGAACGCTGATGGAAGAAGCATTTTGACCGCTGGAGGAACTATTTTGAAAAATAAACTTCATTTGGTTCCATTCCATGAAAGTATTATTGGTCAGTCTATGAACCTTTCAATAGACACTCGTGTATCTTTTTTATTGTATGCAGTTATCACAAAAATGTGCATATGATATCTACATATGCCCTGGAAAGTGGTTGAGATATTTACGTATCTGCTTCTGTGCACCTGTTGTTCTAACCTCATGAAACATGTTGATTTTAAATGTTGATTTTCAAGGAAAACAGATTACTTGATGTATATAATACAATAATTATAGTATAATAATGTGTATAATACAACAAATCTTAGTATAGATTCGATCAGAACCTTTTTTATTCATGTTGTGCTTCATCTTAATAGCGAATAGCTGTTCAGTCTCTTGAAAAAGCCACCAAGACAGAAATGAAATTGAAAACAGTACATGGATAATTAATCGACATAGAAGCAGATCAGTAGCGGAAAATTAGTGCGTTTGACACGTCATGTGACGGAACAAATACGTCGGAAGTGGGAAATGTGTGTTAAAATTGATATGACGTTAACAAACTAATGTCTACCGGAAGTGAGTTATTTGAAGCACTATGGTTGAAATTTGACGCAAAACAAATTGCATGATATTTAAATTTGACGAACAGGACCATCTTGTACATTTAAAATGTTGGTAAAATTAACTTCGCAAATCTTCCGATTCGTTTGAAACGATGAGAAAGCCAATAGTTTTGTTGTCTTATATTCCGAAATAGTTCTGCCACTGGTGCGCAAGGTGTTAAAGTGAAGAAAAGCAGGAACCGGTTACAGAGGTTGTCAAAGAATGGTTAACAGAAGGATTGGAATACTGGTGTTGAGAGAGTTGCGTGAGAGTAGAGTGAAAAGGGAGAAGAACACAATACAGGTGGTGTTGGGGAAAGAATAAGAGAAGGAGGGGAGTCATGGGGATAAGAGATAGCTATTGACTTTGCATTTAAACTTCTGGGGATTCTAGCTATCAGGAAACAAGTATACGGAAAAGAGTTCCACAGGTGGGAAGTGCGAGCAAAGAAGCTGACGGAGTAGAAGTAGCGGCTGCATTTGATTGTTTTGACTGTAAGAGGGTGAGGCCTTGTTACAAATGTTTCCCGAGTAAATTCTTGTAGAGGGGGTCAACTAGGAGCTAAATTTCTCGAAGCAGAAGCCATGAAAACATTTGTAAAAGAGAAAAGGGAAAGCTTCATTCGGTCGGTGATAAAGTGGCTGGAGTCGAGCTGCCAGGTCGGGATCGATTACATTGCAGATTCTACTCTGGATCCTTTTGAGATCCCTGAGATGAATAGCAGGGGTGCCCGACCAGATATGACAACAGTATTCAATGCATGGGCGAATGATTCATTTGTATTTGTGTAAGATGGATTCAGGCGAGAAAAACTTCCTAGACTGACACAGTGCAGCAGATTTAGCTATTGATTCAATGTAGTCACAGAGAGGTCGGCTAAGAGAGTGAGTCCGAGGAGGCGTAGTTTATTGTTTCCAGGGAGACTAGCTTGATCCATGCTGATGGGGGGCGGCAGGAGGGACTGTTTGTGGTGGTTAACGGATAGCAGCTTTGTTTTGGAAGCATTAAAACTTACGAGCCATTTCTTACCTCAGTCCACTACAGATTGGAGGTTCTTCTTAAGATTAGCAGCCAGGTTATCTTTGTCCGCTTGGTAGCTTTCTTACTTAGGCGAAAGTAAATGGTGGTGTCATCAGCATAAATGCCGATTTGGGGTTGATCACGTTAGGGAGTTTGTTGATGAAAGGGTTAAAGCAGAAATCGAAATATGATGAAAAATGACATAATAATAATAATTGCAGCACTCAAATTAATCTTGGATGAAGACACTCATACAAATCTCAATGAAGCAATATATGCATCAGCAATAGCAGCAACAACAAAATTGAACATCAAATTAAAAAAAAATGCAGTCTCGCAGACATGAAGATTCACCTTGGAAAAGAAAAATAGAAAAAGAAATCGAACAACTTAGAAGTGAACTATCAGTACTGGATGAATTGAGTAGAGGAATAAATGTAAGAACTAGGAAAAGCAGAAGAGTCGAAAGAAAATACAACATTAGAAATGAAAATGAAGTCCTATCAACTAAGGAAAAAATAAAGCAAAAAATACAACTAAAGGCTCAAAGAATAAGACGCTATGAGAAAAGATCAAGATTTTACAGACAAAACAAGATTTTTCAAACCGATGCAAAGAAATTTTACAGGGAAATAGGTAAAAAAAGAATTGAAGTGACAGCCCCCCCGCCCCCAGAATGGAAGAAGTTACACAGTTCTGGGAAAAGATATGGGCTTGCCCTAAAGAACATATCAAAGAAGTAGATTGGATTGCACAAGAGATAGAACGAATGAAAATTAAACCAGAACAGACATGGGCTGGAATTACAGAAGAGGATGTTAAATTTGCACTAAAAAAAAGCACACAATTGGAAATTCCCAGGTATAGATAAAATTCCTAACTTTTGGCTATATTATTTAAATACAGCACATAAAAAACTAGCCAAAGAACTTCAAGAAATGGTTGACGATCCCACTAAAATTCCTGCATGGATAACCAAAGGAATTACATTTCTTCTACCCAAGAATGATGACACAAACAACCCGAAAAACTACAGACCAATTACATGTCTTCCGACAACATATAAACTATTAACATCTATTTTAACAAAACAGACATATTTATTCTTAGAAAGAAATGACATGATACCGCTTGAACAAAAAGGGTGCAAACGTGGCTGTTATGGATGTAAAGACCAATTGCTTATTAACAAAATGATCCTGGAAAACTGCTACAGTACAAAGAAAAATCTTAGTACTGCCTGGATAGATTATCGTAAGGCATTCGATAGTGTGCCACATTCCTGGATTTTAAAGACTTTAAATATATACAAGATATCACCCGTCATCATCAATTTCATCAAACAGTGCATTTGTATATGGAAAACAGCCCTTTACCTCAATCATATAAATGGAACCTATAAGTCTGATGAAATAAACATCAAAAGAGGTATATTTCAAGGTGATTCTTTTTCTCCATTACTATTCTGCATATCATTAATAGCAGTAACCAGTCAACTTAATAAGACAGAATGTGGTTATATAATAAGCCAAAAGAAAATAAGCCATCTATGACTTAAAGTTATATGCTAAGAATGATAATGAGCTGGAAGGTCTTCTGCAAACTGTAAAATGCTTCAGCGAAGACATTGGAATGAAATTCAATTTGAATAAATGTGTTAAAGCTACAGTTTTACGTGGATCAATACAAGAAACATCCTCAATTAGCTTAGACCCTGCTGTAACAATAAAAGAATTGAAACCAGAAGAAGCTTATAAATACCTAGGTGTAAATGAGAGTGAAACATTCACCATAAAAAAATGAAAGAAATAGTGCGTAAAGAGTACTATAGAAGGCTACGAATGATATTAAAAACTGAATTGAATTCTCAGAACAGGGTTATGACCATTAATAGCCTTGCAATCCCAGTTGTCCAATATAGCTTCAACATCTTAAACTGGACTCTAAACGACATCAGGCGAATGGATTCTAAAACAAGAAAGCTTCTTTCTAAGCATAAGATGCATCATCCAAAGGCTGATGTAGACCGTCTATACATACCCCGTAAAGAAGGTGGAAGAGGTCTTATTCAGCTGGAATTGTCATACAAGACAACAACTATTGGCTTACTAACATACATAGAAACAACAAAGGATTGGATGATACAATTAGTAAGGCAACATGAAGAAAAAAAGAAAAAATATTCAATAATAAAAGAAGGCAGTAAATACAAACAAGATTTACAGTTAGTAGATTGTGTAGAAAAGCAAAACAGAAGCCAAGAACCAACTATTACGGCAAAAAATATGAAAATGAAAGCCAAAGATAAAGCTCTTGAACAGATGAAACAGCGCTGGCAAGACAAACCTCTGCATGGCCAATATCCAGAACGTGCCAATAAATCCAATGTTGACAAAGTTAATACTCATCGATGGTTACGTGCATCTGGATTAAAGTCTGAAACTGAAGTCTTTATTCTTGCAGCACAAGACCAAAGTCATTTCACTAGAAACTTTCAGGCAAATATTATGCATAATAATATGGATCCAAAATGCAGGTTTTGTGATAAACACCAAGAAACAATAGACCACCTAATCTCAGGCTGTTCTGTGCTTGCTCCAAATGAATATAAAAATCGCCACGATAGAGTTGGGCAATATTTACATCGGACAATGTGCAAACATTATAGAAAATCTGTAAACAAACACTGGTATGAACATCACCCAGCACCGGTTACAGAAATAGAAGATGTAACCATTCTATGGGATTACATCATCTACACAGACAGAAAAATTGAAGCAAACAGGCCAGACATTATTGTTAAAAACCAGAAAGAGAAAACTTGTCTATTAATTGATATGGCTTGTCCAGCGGATTGTAACATAGCAATCAAGGAATTTGAAAAACTGTCAAAATATAAAGACCTGGAAATTGAAATAGAAAAAATGTGGAAATTGAAAACAAGAGTTGTGCCAGTGATAGTAGGTGCACTTGGAATGATAAAAAATGGAACAAAACAACACATTGAAAGAAACCCTGAAAACCACAGCTTAAGAGATATACAAAAGAATTGTCTTATTAAGTACAGCCCACACACTATGGAAAATTTTATCTATGTAATGCTGGGGATGATAGGGAAGATAGAAAAACATGAAATGGAACCATAACAACACGCCACGACCTGCCTTAGGTCTCCCCGCAGACTTGTTGGAAGTGAGACTAAAGCAAAAATCGAAATATGATGAAAAATGACATAATAATAATAATATAGCTAGTTTTGTATTGGCATTATGCAAATTTACTGTAAAACATTGAATCAGAGCTCTTTTTTCTTTAGTGATTAAGTCATTTTTTACGTTTATCAACCCATTGCAAGTTATTTAAAGCCAGAAAATACTTTTAGATTGTAAGATTGTTTTTTATAATGATGATTTATTAATACATATCTTGTCAGTTAACCAACGTCTGAGAAGATTCATACCTTTCCCAAAAATATTTGAGCGTAAGCGAATATAAGGTACCCAACTGAAATTGGAACTCAGGTCCCAGATTAACAATTCCGCTCCATTATCCATTACACCACCCGCACACCGGTGTATCAAAGCAGAGCTCTTTTCTTTTCTCTATTACTCTTTAATGGAAATATAAAGTTGAATCATAAGTAACTTGCATTTTGTCGTTTTAATTGTAATGACAAATGCATTATCCTAACTATTAAGAATGAAAGTTAAGAATAGATTTTCGGGGAGGCTAATAGACAGCAATCTATTTAACTTGTACTGTGAAAGTATTCTGAGGACCCGAGATATTATGCCAGGATTTGTCATCGGAGGCCACAACTCAAACAATATAAGGTACGCAGATGATACAGTGATGATAGCAGACGCGGAAAGGAAACTACAAGACCTCCTACAGTGACAAGAAAGAACTACAAATAAACTCCAAAAACCGAATGCATGGTCATCAACAAAAAGAGCATCCCAAAAATGCCAAATACTGGTGGGGGATACTAAAATCAAGCAGCTACAAAAATGTAAATACCTGGGAAGTGTTCAAGCAGAAGACGGAAAGTGCGACACAGAGATACGAAGGCGAATTGGTATGGCGAAGAACGCGTTCCAGAAACTGAATCGAGGATTAAGAGACAGGAAAATTTCGCTAGAAACAAAGAAGAGAGTACTGGATTGTTATGTGATGTCTGTCGTTCAATATGGCAGTGAATGGTGGACAATATCATCAAAGATGAAGGAAAAACTTCAAGCATCTGAAATGTGGTTCTACAAAAGGATGCTGCGAATACCATGGATCGAGCATGTGAGCAATGATGAGTTTTTGGAAGTGATGGAAACGAAAAGGAAATTAATACTGAGCATCAGGAAGAGACAGCTAAAGCTCCAGGGACATGCAATGAGGAAGGAGGGCTTGGAGAACCTGATACTAGTAGGTCAGATAGAGGGGAAAAAGAGACAGGGGAAAGCAGAAGATAACATATTTGAAGTGCCTTAACAGATGGATGATAGAACAGGTGGTGTAACAAGTGAAAGCGTGCTAAGAGCCACCAGGGATAGGGAGACGTGGAAATCCATGATCGCCTACGCCCTGAAAGAACAAGGCACATAAAAGAAGAAGAATAGACGGCAATATTCAGCGTAAAAGGTAGTGGATTGCCAAAGATAAATCTCCACAGCCAACCGTCAAATCTCTGCTCTTTGGAAGAATGGTAATATTAAGCGTGCTATGCATATTTTTACTTTAGAGTTCTTAAAACATCAAGAAACACCAAATGCTCATTTGCATACCTGACCTGGTAGGTTTACGGTAGATAGTTTCTGTTCTGCTGACCAAGTCTAGGGATATCTCATCTCATTCTTATTTAGTACTTTTTGTTATGCATTTAGTTTCACAGGATGTCCGTTGTGGTGCAGTGGATATCGGCTCGAAACGAGAAATCGGAGAACAGAGTTCGAATTCCAGTTGATATTCCTTACGTTCACTTACGCTCCAATACCATTGGGAAGGTATTAATCTGTCTCTTCCCTCCAGCTATGAGTTAAAAACAGGACGGATTGCGTTATATAGCCTTGACTAGCAACCAGTGTACCACAGAAAGTAACTGCAACCTACTGTGGAAAAATATTATGCCCAGTTAGTTACGTCTCGAAAAAGACATGTTCACCCAAGTGTGTATTACATAAGGCATTTAATTGACTGACTTAGTTTCACGTCGTTTACCTCATGGTTAGTAAAAATTTTACTCTAGATACTGCTGCAAGTGTTGTTTCCCAACCTGTAATGGAAATCAACATAGATCATGAAAAGTTTAACAATATTTAAAAAAGCTCCATCCATTTCTTAAACTCGTTTACCTAAATTTTTAATATTAAAGGTTTTGTTAATTAAAAAAATCTTTTATCTAAATCTAATCTAAACTTATTTATAAATGGAACTTTGTCTCTGTGTGTGTGTGTGTGTGTCTGTGTGTGTCCGTTACCTATAAACTCCGAAACGGCTGAACCGATTTTCTTGAAAATTTACACAGTTGTACTATAATCGTCTGCGAGTGTTCTTAGCTAGGTGTTGTGTCGAGGTACCCCCGATAAATATCGAAAATCGATAATCGAAAAAAATCGGCTTATAGAAGGAGTGGTCCGGTTTTAATCAAATTTGATACATTCATAGACAAAGACATAAGAAACGATATTCAGAAGTTTCAAGGTTGCAGTTCTTACAATAGTGCAGAAAATCGATAATATATATATATATATATATATATATATATATATATACAAAAGGCAAAATGTTTGTGTGTGTGTCTGTTTATCTGCCTGTATGTCTGTATTTTTTCAGCTCTTTTATTTTAGTTTTTGCTTCGGGTTTGGCTCTAAGTAGCTATAATTGTTGTTCTTACTCTCAGCCATGATACCATTTACTCAGAGGATTTACTTAGCCTTCAAAATTCAGTTTACGACGAAAAACCTTATTTGATATCGATACCAATAAATCAAAATTTAACTTACATGCATTCATTTTTCTTTCAGTATACGGTTTCGCTTTAACTGGAAACAACTATTGCTTTTTAGTCTTTCGTGCCAACGTCCAAAGTGTGTGAGATCCAGGACCATGGATTAGTTTTAAAGGTTTCATTTCACCCGAGCAAGACCGGGCTATGCTGCTAGTCTTAGATAAAGTTTGTTTTTTTCTTGAACATCTCAGAACACCATTTTACGACCACCATTAAGCAATGCTGATCAATTGTCAAGAATAAACCTATAGCGAAATTGAACCATAAACCTATTAAAACAGCTGTTGCGTGTCCCGGAGAAATGGTGTGATTTAAAATCTCATGTTAGTTTTTTTTCTTTATTTTTAGATTGTGCTTTTTAAACAATCGTAGAACTTAACTGTAAATGTGCTAACAAAATTCAAAGTGAGATGAAAGAAACTCTAGTCGTAAAGTTCATAATATTTGACAATGTTTCACATAAAAATTCACAAATTGAAAGTTCTTGTCTATTTTCATTATGCCCCTCATTTCTTTACGACATCATCTTTGCTTTTGCACTCTAAAATGAGCATATTTTAAATCATTTCAGAATTAATTCAGTGTCGTCTAATCCGTCAATTGTCATCATATAAATATATTGTTACAAATGTTAGACTTTTCAATAATACCAGCTTAGATTAACTTTTGTATGATAATATGAATTAGCGTAATACCTTTTTGCTTACCAGAAAATTGACTTTGATATCTATCTGTATTTCTAAGATAAAAATGATACACTATTCGGATATTTTGAATGAGGCGTTTTGTTTTTAATCACTTTTTGTTTGTTTGTTTGTTTGTTTGTTTGTTCCTGTTTAATGGCCTATCAACATCTAAAAGGTCATTTAAGGCCAGAAACGTATTTTTATTTTAAATCACAGTTTTTGGTAACATTTTTCATTCAAAAAAGTTTTGTTGGTAAATACTTTCATAGCATTTTGACCCCATTTGGGGGGGGGTTAACTATTTACCAATAGCTGGGACCCTAACAGGTGTTACCACCCTTGGTCAGGGCGGACCTCGGAACAACAGCAATTAAGAAGTGCTTCCACGCTCCTCACAAACTCCCAATCAGAGGACTTGCTGCCGGATGCAGTTTACCGTCATACCCAGGACCTAATCACTTTTTGCATATTTGCAAAAAATCTAAATCCAGTTTGTTAAAAATAGCTGACTATGTATTTAATAACGTTGCATGTCATTCACTGTAGTATGTTTATTTTGTTTCTTCGGGAATTTACGAGAAGTGGCGAAAGATTATCGCACTTCAGTGACAGCAGATGTTTGACTTCTAATAATAAAGACCCGCTTTTCTAGTAACCAAGAGATTCGCTCAGCTTTAGAAATCATTCTTCCAAGAAGATTGGTGCTACACAAGGAACAATACAAAAATTATTAATTGTATACATTTCAATTCTGTTATAGCCGATAGGTTGCTTCTTCTTCTTCTTCTTCTTCTTCTTCTTCTTCTTCTATGTGCCGTGTCCCTTTAGGACATAGGCGATCATGGCCTTTCACTTCAATTTATCCCTTGTAGCTCTTAACACGCTTTCTCCAGTTACCCTCCCCAATCCCGTTCTTCCATCCATTTGCTCAAGCCCAACAAAGATATTACAAGTTACTTTTCCCTGTTTTTCTTCCTTCTATTTGTTCTGTGAGTGTCAGATTCTCCAAGCCCTCCTTCTTTATTAAATGTCCTAGCAACTTCAGCTGTCTTTACCTGATGTGAAGTATAAGTTTCCTTTTTCGTTTCCGTTCTCTTCTAAACCTCATCGTTGCTCATATATTCGGTTCATGATAACCACATTTACTAGTTCGCTTTTTTTAAGTGTTTAATCATATATTCAATAATAATAATAATAATAATAATAATAATAATAATAATAATAATAACGAAATTAACGCATACTGCATAAAGTCCTCTTAAAATTTTAGCTTTTTTAAAACTAATCTAACTTGCTGACTAATGGTAAATTTAAGACTGGTGGAAATTAAATTTTTGATAAATGCGTCTCTAAAGAAAATTGGAAACCATGCACTAATAACTTAAATAGTTTCAGCATCCTTACTTAGTACGAGTTATTTAATTTTTTGTTTAGCCACATATCAACATCTCTATCGGTTATTTAATGCTGAAATCTATTTTTATACCCATTATTTTAGGAAATAACGATTTTAATGATACAAGTCTTACTAATTTTTTTTTATAATCATATCGCCCCAAGCAAGGCATTTTACTGCGACTGTTTTGCAGGAAAGTTATGAGAAAGAGTGATAGGTTATAGGGTTAGAGGGAGATAACTCAGGACTACCAGAAGAGGCTCTACGCAAAGGGATGGAAATATATACCCCAGCGATTGTAATAAATGGTTAGGTTCGAAATTCCAAGCACCGAAACGACCTACAAATGGCAACAAAGATGATGACAATTGTCCGGAGAATCGAAATGCTGTAAAATGTATTTTGGCAAGCAGGTTTTTTTTATGGTAAAGTGCTTGATATCGGGTTGTAGATAGAGCGTTGATATATACAGAGTTTGTCTCTTTAACAGAGCAGGCTCATGCCGATTTCGAAGTTTCATGAGGACATCGTTGTGATATATATATATATATATATATATATATATATATATATATATAGTCATCCGCAGACAGATCTGTTTCGCTGTACCACAGCTCATCAGTACTGTTAGACATCCGATGCTTTTAACCCAGGATTGAAACCCGACCGAATTGGCGTCAGTCGGTGATTCTACCTCTGAGCTACGAGCGCTAGTTAGAAGGAGGCAGACTTTTAGCGTATCATGTATCATACGCCAGTAACCAGAGTGCTCTAATTCATTACTGAATGAGCGACGCGTAGATGCTAGAGTAGCTAATTTTTTTAAAAATCTACCATTCTTCCAGAGTGCTCAATATCTGTGTGTGTGTGTGTGTGTGTGTGTGTGTGTGTGTGTGTGTGTGTGTGCGTGTGTGCGTGTGTGTGTCTTTGTTTGTGGAGAGGTTGCACTAATCTATTCCACTGTCTGTAGTTTGTTTTAAATATCAGCTTTAGTCCAATAATTTGTTTTGCAAGTTTGTAAAAGATTACATGCAATTAGTCATCTTTCTCGATGCTGTCTTTGCATGCAAATGAATTTTAGGAGAGTAGACTGTTCCTTTACTGACTCATCCAATCTTTTCTACCATTGCCATATACTGGAGACAAAATCACTCTCAAGATGACGTGTGAAAATGAAAAGGAACTTATGTTTTTCTTAATGATCTTACTATTAAAATCATATAAAGAGTCTACTGGAGCTCGAGCAACTAATTCAGTATTCCAAGATGGGAACCATTGAGTCATATCGTATTTCTACAAAACATTATACTTAAACATAATTAAAATTCTTTAATTAATTTCACATTAAACATATTTTTTGGAAATTATATTACCTCGCAAATGATGCATAAAAATTGCTCATTCCAAATTTGCAATGTTTATTGCTCGAAGCATTTAATTATAATTTGTAAGCCATAGAGAATTTAAATCTGTCCTATTCTGAGATAACCCCCTAATTAAGTTAATTTTAATATGGTCGAGTCGTAATAAGCAAATACCTCGTCGTGTTCGCTGCAAAAATAACGAAAAGTTGGTATTGTTTTAAAGGTACGGCTTGTGGCCAGTTGACATTGAATCAGCGAAAATTAATACTGGTTTGAATTTTTCAAATCAAGTGTATTCGCTATCAATTTTTTCGTTTTATTTTTTCTATAATAAATTTTTACATTGAATTTCTTTGAAAATGAGAAGTAAGCAGCATGTCGTCGAAATAAAGACATAGTCTGCGATGAGACATGAACGCTCTTCCTGTATCTTAGATAGATAGAGAGAGAGAGAGAGAGAAAGAGAGAGAGATAGAAAGAGAGAGAGATAGAGAGAGAGAGATAGAGAGATAGAGAAAGAGAGAGATAGAGACAGAGACAGAGATAGAAACATATTAAGATGTATTAATAAGCACTAGTCGCACGGTACTAATTTGAAATTCTAACATTTATTTCAAAACACTGGCTATTAGGTAGATTTATTTCTGATAAAATTACTAGTCACTGGCTAGATAGAACAATTTATAATCCCAGTTCTTCCGACAAAAGCAACGTGATAGTTCCCATCACAATAGACGCTTATTTATATCTGCTGGTAATGTGCATAAGCTTGTCCTCAACGACGCAAAGTCGTTATTCGATGATAAAATGGGACACTGTATAGCCGCTCACAAGTTTGATACTAGAGATTATGAAATCTCTGTAAGAGTGTGCTGAACACGAGTAAACCCTCAATCTTCCCAGTCTTTAATTGGTTTGAAGTATTGACATCTGCTATTGATATAATTATCTTTCAACTTCCCTCTCAACTCTTCCGACGTTTCTTTTCTGATTAACATACCCCTAGAAGAGAATGTTTGCTGAGGGATATAAACATAGCTGTGCCCATGGTTGATGTTATAAATTCCAAACTAGATCCTTAAAATGCTTACGGACTTGACAGTGTTCCTGCAATTGTCTTAAGGAACTGTCTTCTGTTCTCTTCAAACATTACAAGAAATGGTTTGCTGCTTCTTGCTTGTTGGAAGTCTTCTCCTATAGTCCTTGGTTTTAACAACTAGTAAATTTTCTGATCTTACGAATTAGTCTTTTATCTATTTTTAGCAAAGTACTAGTAGTTCTAATCAAATCCGAATTGGTTAAGCTTCTCATTTCACACTGCACTTTTTTTTAGATAAACAATACGGCTTTCGTTTCTCTCGGTCAGTGGTTACTAAACGGTGTGTCTGAAGAGAACAGCAGGTGAGGCAGAATATTTGCAAGACAATCAAAGATTTAGAAACGGTTTTAAAAAATTCAGATAGCAAAAATAAATATGATTTCAAAATTTAAAATATTAATATGGATTACCTGTAATTGCAAGCGTGTGTTCCAGTATAAATAGTTATTACTAATTATTAACCGGTTTTATCGCTGTGACATTTTTGCATTATATTAAGGATATAGTAACTAGAATCTGCAATATTTGTCTAAATGGTATTGTAATTATTTACACTATTTTTCGAACTGAATCCTGTATTTTGTTACTAGGTAGATTGTTCTAGTTCCATCAGCCATCCCTCTTCCAGATGTTTGAGTATCAGTTATCTTATCTCTCACTGTAGCCGGGAATTGCACTCACAACGCTTTGGGTTAAGTTACTGGATTAAACTAATGCTTTTCCTTCTGGTCACATTCCCCGGTAGGTAAACGCGTTGGTTTAATCTAGTGACTTAACCTAAAGAGTTGTTAGTTCAATTCTTGACTGCAGCAGAGGGGAACAAAAACTTGGAGAGTTGAATTAAAGGGAGATAACTGATTCTGAGACACGTCTCGAGAGAACAGCAGGTGAGTCGGAATCTTTGAAAGAAAATCACAGATTTAGAAACAGTTTAAAAAATTCATATGTCAAAAATAAATATGATTTCAAAATTTAAAATATAATTATGGATTACATTGTGATTGCATGCATGAGTCCCTATTTAAATAGTTATTGATTTTTTTTTGCATTATATCAAGTATTAAGAATATAGTAACTAGGGTCCGCAAACTGAAGAAGAGCGTTATCCATGAAAATGTTTCCGGTTATCTCCATTTATCTCCCTCTTTGTTTTTATTTTTAAATGTATTTTTATCACATAAAATTGGACGAGAAAATTTGTGAAAATGTGGCTCATTGGAAAAAATAACTGGAAAGCACGGCTCTAAATCAACAGCCAATGTGTTAATGGTTATTACTGAATTTCTCTTTGTTGTGTCGTGAAAATACGACACAAACAAATAAGTGGTTAGTGCGAGTGGTAAAGACTAAGGAACACACGATTAAATCAACAATAAGGTTTATTGTACTAGAGATACAAATATTAAGAGTCCACACAATAGTCACTATGTACAAAAATGGAGCGTAAATTACTTCCGTCCGTTCCTGATCGTCTTCCGGTCATGAGCTTCCTCGTAATCTACTGCGTAGTATATTTATAATGGGTGAGAGTCCATTACTAAGGGGAGACAGGTTCTTCCATTACAACAGTCTTTGAGGCTTGAAATAAAAATTACTAGGATTGAGATGCGGTATTAGATATCTCAAAAGCGTTTGACAGGACTATGGCCTCTCTGAGGGATATTTGACTTAATCCAGTCATTCCTAAAATCAAATAACGAAGCATCTAGCCTCCTGGTTCATTTCACATTAATGCGGATTTTCCCCAGGTTTATATGTTTGGACGTAGGTTGTTTCCAATAGGTTCGATAAAAGTAAAACAGTCGGCTGTTCTCGAAAATGACTTAGAATTAGTTGTTAATCAGGGCAAGGAATGGCTAGTAAATTTTAACGCTTTCAAAATGAAACTGGTGTCCTTTAAGAATCAAAGAGAATAATTTTTTCCCACCATCAAAATAGCTGATGCTAGCTTCCAGGAGAATAACCCATTAAACTTTCTTGATCTCACTTGTCAATGAATTTAAGTGCAGTACTAGATTGGCAACTAGGTCTTAATATTTATAGTTGAAATAGATGTAGCCGTAAGTTGTATTCTTTTAGTTTACTTTATCGCTCTTCTAGCCTGTGAAACTCATATAGTTTCTTGTTTCTTTTTCACTTACAATCTTTCAAAAATTCAAATGCAACGTCAATCCCCATCTTATGCCACCCTGAATTATGGTTCTTTTATTGTACTTTTTCCTCACTAAAGAAGTTTCCTTCTCTTCCCCTTTTAATAACCTTTTGCGCCTTAGTGACATTGCTTGGAATGAAATTGTTTAAACATTGTATATTATGAACAACGGTGTATTTAAAATGTTGGAGGTATGGGGCATAGTCTGGGTGCCACTTGACGATGGGTGCTACTGAGAAGCTTCTATTAAAGTGAGACATGCCGTCCTCTGCTAGTGGTAAATAATTTTCTTCAGATGTATTATCTGTCTTTGATTGTGTCATGGTTGAGAAATACTAGGTTGGTCAGATTGTTAAAGTGGTTTTGATAACTTATTAGGCCAAATATATGGAGCAAGGCAGTTACTCTGCTCTGCTGACCGAGGAAAAAAATAAACTAAAGAAAAATGTCTTTTAAGTGCATGAAAGGCCATAACAACGAAAACAAGCAAAAAGTATTTTTAATTTTACTTAAAAAAAAAAATTAAATTTACATAAAAATATTATCTAGATTCGCTTGTATTTTTTAGTAGATATTATGCCAAATATAAATAAAAGATGATACATCAGGGGATCTTGGAATGCTGTATTCTTTGCAAAGGCGTAAGAAACGCCTCGAAGACTAGAAGATAAACCCATGAAATGCCTAATCTAATCTAATCTAAACTTATTTATAAATGGAAATTTGTCTGTGTGTGTGTGTGTGTGTGTGTGTGTGTGTGTGTCTATAGACTCCGAAACGGCTGAACCAATTTTTTGAAAATTTACACAGTTGTACTATAACCGTCTGCGAGTGTTCTTAGCTAGGTGTTGTGTCGAAGTACCCCCGAGAAATATTGTAAATCGATAATCGAAAAACTAGGGTTATAGAAGGACTGGTCCGATTTTAATCAAATTTGATATACTCATAGACAAAGACAAAAGAAACGATATTCAGAAGTTTCAAGGTTGCATTTATTACAGTAGTGCAGAAAATCGATAATATATATATATAAAAGGCAAGATGTTTGTGTGTGTCTGTTTATCTGCCTGTATGTCTGTATTTTTTTCAGCCCTTTTATTTTATTTTTTGCTTCGGGTTTGGCTCTAAGTAGGTATAATTGTATTTCTTAGTCTCAGCCATGATACCATTTACTCAGAGGACTTATTTAGCCTTCAAAATTCAGTTTACGACGAAAAACAATTATTTGATATCGATACCAAGAAATTAAAATTTGACTTGCACCATTCATTTTTCTTTCAGTCTATGGTTTCACTTTAACTGGGAACAACTATTGCTTTTTAGTCTTTCGTGCCAACGTCCAAAGCGTGTGAGATCCAGGACCATGGATTAGTTTTAAAGGTTTCATTTCACCCGAGCAACGACGGGGTATACTACTAGTATATATATATATATATATACAATTAAAACCTGTGTATTTGGGCAGAAATCTCTCTTTTGTGGAGGTTTCATTGAAAATGAAAAAGTATTATCATTAAGGTTCTTTAATATTTTCGTGCATTTAAATAATTGTTTTCTTTTACAACTCAAATTATGAAAAAAAGTTATTGCCCAAACGTTTTGTATTTCTGAGCGATTTTGTCTATACTAATATAATAGTATTTACTATAGTAAATATGCGTAATGTTTAGGTATATAGAGTCATGTTTACTAAAATACTAAACTTAATAATATCAATTGGGAACACGGTAACAATGTGCTTACCATGTTCGGAATATAACACAAACATGAATCTATATACATAAACTTTACGCATATTTAGTTACAAGTAAAACTAAATTCCTGCTTGATAATGGCTAAAAGTATAGCCGAAAGTGCTCGAAAATACAAAATTTTTCTTATATAATTTGACTTCTGAAAGAAAATCATAAGTTAAGTGCCATACGTGATACACACTTGGACGATCATGTCTTGAAAGACATGCCTGAGAGGGCAGATGATTTTCTCTTAGTGGTTATTATATTCTGTGGTAAACTGGTCGCCGAACAAGGCTATAGAACCCAATCTGTCCTACTATTTAACACATTGCTGGATGGAGAAGCGACGGATTGATACCTTTCGCAAGAGTATTTACAACGTAAGTGAATTTACGATTTCTCGTTCCGAGCCGATATCCACTGCAACACAACACTCATCTATCAACTGCCGGTGGGGATTTTATCGTCAGACCTAGTGCGATCGGTTCTTAGGAACACACTATTTGAGTGAAACTTCCACATTGCAACTGGAATATGGGGTAAACTAGAGATGTTCGTCTCCGTGGTCAGCTGTAAAAGTTTGAACTGGTGGAATTGCAAAATGGAATTCATCTGAGCTTTTTCTATAAAAATTGGACAGGCTTGGGACGTTACTTCTGTAGGAATGAGTTTGCAAAGTAGAAATGAAGTCATACCCCACAAAGCCGTGTAAACGGTCGTGAACTCTATCAAAGTTTCCGACAGACAGATGTTGAGAAGAGCATGGAGACTGCTTATGTGAGTAAAACGGGAGTTTTAAGTTTGATAAGTATTAAAACTTTCACAAACAATCAAAGAGAAAGCTGCCATTTTTGGGACACATGATGAGGAAAGAAGGCTTGGAGAATTTCTCATTGACAGCAAACGACTTGAAGGCAAGATAAGCAGGGGGAAATGGCAGTTAAGCTGCTTGATGAGTGTATAAAATAGATGGCTGAACAAGGGTTGCGAAGACAAAAATATGATCAAAAAAGAAAAATAATTCGAGTAACAAAATACAGGAAGTTATGGAGAGCCATGATCACTAATCTCTTGAAAGGGTACGGTACACAGAGAGAGTTAGAGAGAGAGAGGAAGAGAAAGAGAGAGAGAGAGAAAAAGAGAGTTAAAAAAGAAAGAAAGAAAGAAAGAAAGTGGGTGGGAGGGAGAGTTTACGATTGCAGAGACACACCCAGTTGCAATTTGACACTGCAAGCAAAATTTCGTTTGTCACGCGAAAAAGAGAGTGAATGAGTGAGTGACTGAATGAGTGAGTAAGTACACAAGTGAGTGAGTGAGTGAGAGTAAGAGTGAGATTAAGGGGAAGATTAGCTAACAAAACAAAACAAAAACGGTACAGACAGCCGAGAATTCATTACTAACCATAAGGCATAAGTATGTGTAAGATGAACACATGAAAAGTAAGAACTTGCCAGTCAAGAGATTTTATTTCGACCAATACGTGAAAGACACATGCCCAAGCACCACAGCTGATTCGTTGAGAATCGTATCAATAGTTCTGAAAGCAACTGTTCAACATTCCATAAAAAGTACCCCCTACTAAAAAAAAAAAAAGAATATAAATTAAGAAATTCTAGATGGAAAGAATGCAAAATGCCGTTTAATAAAGAACTCGCAGCGACATAAACGCATGCCACTCATCAAGACACAGACATGAACATGCATAAACATAAAAAAAAAAAAATAGAAACAAGATAGGTAAACAATGACTATAAATATTAACGAAAAAAACAAAAAACTATGGAAGTAGTTTCAGGTTCTTTTTAGATTTATGATTCATAGTTGACTGGTGTTGTTAGATTTATTGAAAGATTGCAACTTCATTGATAAAAACATTGACGGAGTATAAAACAAAAAAGAATTAAAAAGCTTCAATTAAGACGGTTACTATAATGCAGTATCGACAATAAGAATAAAAAAGAATCGTTTTTGGTATAGAATAATGTCAAAATATCATTCGTAAGCATTTAATCGCTGATATACTGAATATTACGATTCAGTAACAAATTATTACCGTGAGTTGTGGCGTAATGGATATCGACTGGGGATAAGAAAATCATGGAGCTTAGTTCAAATTCCAGTCGAATTTGTTTCATCCACTTACACACAATTATCCTTTGGAAAGGTTTTAATCCGTCTCTTCTTCCTCAGCTATGGGTTAAATAGCAGGATAGGTTAGTTTCTTTAGCCCTGGTTGGCAACTAATCTATCGCAGAAAGTAATTTCAACCTACTTCCAAATCTTCTGCCCAAGCGTTTATCACGTATGGCAATTAACTGACTGAGGTTGCAATTACAACTAGTCTATCGCAGAAAGTAATAGCAACTTCAGTCAGTTAAGTGCCTTGCGTGATGAACGCTTGGGCAGAATATTGGAAAGGGGGTTGCCATTGCTTTTTGTGATAGACTAGTTGCCAACCAGAGCTATAGAACCACGCCTGTCCTGCTATTTCACCCATAGATAGAGGAAAAAGCAACGAATTAATACCTTTACCAATTGTATTTGCGCGTAAGTGAATGCAACGAATTAAATTGAAATTCAAACTACTCTTTCCGAGTTCTCGTTCCGAGCCGATAGCCACCAAAACGCAAATATTTTGTTTAGCCAATCATGTCTCGAATTAAACATGATCACCTAAGTGTGTATCACGTATGGCAATTAACTCACTCACTTAATAAAACATTGAGGATAATAAAAAGTTAGTATTATTTTATACAAACTATTATCTTCTTTAATTTTTAACTAGTTTAATTTACATACCGTTACTGTTGTTTTTTTATATAAAAAAGAAACGTCCGTTTTACCATTAGTTACAACCTAATACTTAAGATGACGGATGATGTTGATTTGACGTGTAGTATTTTAAAGTAAATTCTCAGACTATTAAGTTAAATTTACGGCTACATCATGTTGAAACACCTGTTCTCGTACGATCACCGAAATTAAGCAAAGTCGAGCCTGGTCATTATCTAGATGGGTAACGACGATTTTATTTTAGTAGCATATCAATTTCTTATGGCGTCGAAATTTACCTTTCTTCAGAACATTAGTAATTTTTCTTACAAAAATGTATTGTTGAAAATTTTATTTAAAAAAATCTATTGCTGGTAATTTTTTTTATTATGTAAAATTTTTGCAGGTATTTTTTATTATAAAATATTTTTTTATACTTTATAGTGCTTTGAATCCAATTAGCAGGTTAAATATCTGCCCGTAATTGGATTCCTAACAGGTGCTACCTCTGGCTGCCGGATTTAGGTTATCGTCATACCCAGGACACTAGATGAGTGACTGCTTGTGAATAGCAAGTGTTATATACTTGGATGTGTGATTGGTGTAATGAATAATGGCACCGAAATCTTAGCCAGAGATGCGAATTTCAATTACCATTGAGTTTCTTATATTCATTTGATAGAAATAACCTTCAGAATTGTATGAATCCACCTCTTCTCACTACCATTTATTAATTAACTAGTAAGACTTGTATGACTAAAGCATTATTACTATTGATATGTCAGGTTAAATGATGATATCGCGTTAACGTCTACAACTGTTATCTAGCTTCTAAGATTATTAAATTAAAGTATGAGGTTGTCTTATCTTGTATGACTCTTACGTATCATCTACCATTATTTGAAAGGATTTTGACGCTTTAAATTAATACTGAGCATCAGAAAGAGACAACTAAATTTCCTGGGACATGCAATGAGAAATGAGGGCTTGGAGAACCTAACAGGCCAGATAGAGGGAAAAAGAGACAGGGAAAAGCAGCGGATAACATATTTGAAGGGCGGATGACAAAATGGGGGTTGCGTGGTTTATCACGAGAAAGAGTGCTACGTCCTGAAAAGACAGGGCACATAGAAGAAGAAGAAGAAGAAGAAGAAGAAGAAGAAGAAGAAGAAGAAGAACCTTTCTGAGGCTGTCATCACTAAATCAGCTGTTGATCATCTCAACGCCATGATGATCATCTGAGTACCTCAACGTGTTCTAATGGTTAGCAAAATTGTTTCACTAGATCTATTACGACTGAATATTGAGTTAGATTCTCACTAGGTACTCCACACTCCGGACTTTGTGCTACATCTAAGCTACACTTGCGAAATCAACATCTCAACAGGACAATCTTCTAGTGAAAACCTGTATGGATTTCGCTCAGCTGGTTCCTCTGCCAATATCCTGTCACTGTGCACATAATCAGGGACACTATGCAATAAATGCAACATGAGGGACGGTTTGTTTGTTTAGCTGCATATTGACTCCTTATGTGTCATTCAATACCGAAGTTTAATTTTCTTGGGAGCATTAGTAATTTAATTTACAAAAAAATGTATTGTTAGTGTTTTTTCTTCAAAAATATATTGTTGGTAATTTTACGATAAGAATGTACGTTTATGCTTTCATAGTGTTTTGACTCCATAACACGAGGACGATCGCCTTTGATATATCGAACGCATTTTGTAGGTCTGGAAAAGGAGTTTGTTACATAAACTCTTCAATTCTGGAATCGATAGAACGTAATTATGTCTTTCCTAAGAATTATGGTGCGTGAAGGTTGTTGTTACTCGTCAGTCTTCTGAACCCCATTAAGTCAGTGTAGGCTCGCTTCTCGATCCTAAGCTCACTTCTCGATCTTACCCTCCTACTGCCTAAACATATTCCGATCTGTAATGAATATCAATGCTGATAATACTACGATGCATAGGTGCAACTTTAAAGATCGTTCTTTCCCCTGACCGACATCAAACAAGTCAATTGAAGCAATTGGTGGCTGCAATCTGAACAATATAAGATATACAGATGATACAGTGCTGATAGCAGATACAAGAAAGAAACAACACGATCTCCTACAGGAAGTAGTTAAGGAAAGCGGCGAAAAACTACATATAAACTACAAGAAAACTGAATGCATAGTAATCAGTAAAAAGAGGAGCCCAAAATGCTAGTTACAAGTTGGGGAAAATAAAATTAAGCTGACGCAGAAATTTTAATACCTGGAAAGTGTTCTAATAGAGGACGGAAAGTACGAGACGGAGACCAGAAGGCGTATTGGCATGGCCAAGGATGCATTCCAGAAGCTATGTATATTATTGAGAGAAAGGAAAATTTTACCGAGAACAAAGATGAGAGTAGGATTGTTATTTGTGTCTGTCCTTCAATATAGAAGCGAATGCTGAACAATCTCATCAAAGACGAAGGAAATTGAAATGTAGTTCTACAGAAGGATGCCTAGAATACCATGGGCTAAACCCGTGAGAAACGTTGAGGTTTTGAAGAGAATAAACACGAAAAGGAAACTGATACTAAACATTAAGAAAAGACGGTTGAAGTTTTGAGACATGCAATGAGGAAAGAAGGCTTGGAAATTTTGATATTCACGAGATGGATAGAAGGCAGGAGAGACAAGGGTAATCAACGTGTGACATACTTTTTTTTTTTAATCGTATCACCCCGAGCAAGGTGGTTAATAGATGAGTATTGACACTGCATTTAGATTCCTGGAGGTTGTAGCCGTTAGGAAAGCAAGAATATGGGAGCGAGTTCCACAGGCGGGAAGTGCAATAGAAAAAGCTGCAGGAGTAGAATTGTCGTCTGCATTTGGTTAATGTAACTGTGAATGGGCGGGACCCAGTTGCCAATCTGGTTGCACGAGTAAACACCTGTTGAGGAGGCACCAGTGACTTAAGTTCGTTGGAGCAGAAGCCATGAAAGTATTTATAGAACAGACAAAGGGAGGCCACATTTCGTTGGTGGGGAAGTGGCTGTAGTCAAGCCGCCAAGTCGGTACCTATCACATTACTGATTCTCCTCTGGAGTCTGTCGAGAACAATGAGATGAACGGCAGGGGCACCTGACCATATATGGCAGCAGTAGTCCATGCACGGACGAATGGTTGATTTGTATATATGCAGTATGGATTCAGGCGGGAAAAACATCCCGGCCCGACATAGTGACCCAACCTTCTTAGCAGTGGATTTAGCTATGGACTCGATGTAGTGGTTCGATTTGAGATCAGAAGAGAGGGTAAGGCCGAGGAGTCGCAATGTATTGCACTCAGAGAGACTCGCTTTGGTCCATGCTTATGGGAGGCAGGAGAGGTTGCCTGTGATGACTGACAGACACCAGCTTGGTCTTAGACGCATTGAAATTCACAAGCCACTTCTTGCAAGAAAAGGCCTGGAGCATGTACTCCGTAATGGTTGATAGCATGTAGGCCGTGAACCTGGCAAAGCGGAAGCCATACTGCCTATCATAGTACATTTTCTGGGCAGTAAGATGCCATTAATTATGGCTCGAACACTTTCCCGAAAATTGGTAGAAGACTGAGAGGGCGATAGTTGGATGGGTCTGAGGTTTCACCACAGTTCTTAAATACAGGAACGACTGAAGAGAAATTCTAGCATGCAGGAAAACAGGAAGCAGAAAGGCAGTAGTTATACAGTTTAGAGAGGACAGGGGAGAGTTCAGGAGCACACTTCTTAAGGACTATCACCGGGATTCCATCGTCACCGCTCGCCTTATGGGGGTCAATTTTTGAAATTACACGGGATACTACTGTCGGGGTAGTATATACGTCGTGGGAGCCTCAAATTCATTGATTAAAGGATGGATTGTGAATTTACTATTGTTCAGCACACGTTTGCATAACCGCCAATAATCCTTGGAGCTGAACTTGCGGTCAGCTATGCGCTGTCTCATTTTCTCAGCAAACAACCGCTTGGCGTCATTCAGGATTCTCTTGCACTCATTACGAGCAGACGTGAATAGGCGCCTATTGTGATCAGATGACTGTCTCCGGAATAGTCGGAAGTAATGGTTCCTGCGGGCAATGGCGGCCGAACAATCAGGAGAGAACCATGGAGAGGAATGAGGTTTTAGACAATACTTCAAGGAAGGTATGAAGGCATCAATGCCAGCTTTCACCCAGGACGAAACCTCAGAGGCAGTCATCAACTGGGAGATCAAACACTTTTCCCCAAGGGATGTCGCATAAGAAATCGCGAAAGGCATCCCAGTCAGTTTTTTGGTAGCAATAGGAGGTCCTATAGGTAGGAGGCTCCTGGTGGGAGTGAGAGCAGAAAGAAATATTGAGAGAGACAACAGCATGGTCGGAGACTTGACAGGAGTCAGGTGCAGAGGTAAAGAATATGTTTATTAGAGAGGAGTGTCCAGAGGGAGTGCTTGGAAAGTGTGTAGGGAAGTCCACCACTTGCGTAAGGGATTGGGAAATAGCAAAATTCATGGCGTTGATGCCCGCTGAATCAGTAACAGAGTCTTTAAGCCACTCAGAGTGATGGGCGTAAAGATCTCCGAATACAAATATGTGAACGAATGGGTGGTAGGAAATAGCCTTATCTATGTTGTCAGAAATGCTATCTAGAAGGGAGCAGTCAGGAGAGGAGGGAGAACGGTAAAGAAAGAAAAGGTAGCTAACCGAACTGAGAAGTGGCGGACGGAGACATACATATTGGTGGTTAGGAGTTTCGAGTGATGTCACCCTAGCTATAGGGAGGTGTTCACTAACGTAGACCCCCAGTCCATGCATGTGGACAGTGGAATCCTTCCTTAAGAGGGAGAGATAACCAGGGCTTGATCGACTTAAGCAGATGGATTGAGAAGCGGGGTTGAGCGGTTTAACAGGACTACAAGGATAGGGAGATATGGAAGGCCAGGATTGCCTATGTCCTGAAGAGACACGGAACATACAAGAAGAAGAAGAAGAACTGGTTTGTAAAATTCTCTACCTCAACCAAACTGGTGACGTTCCATCGTCACCGAACTTATCATTTCAACCTACCGCGATTAACGGATGTTCGCTCATGGTTTATTGTCTTGAACACCAATTAGAATTCAAATTCACTCTAGACGACAAACAGAAGTGATATATCGCTAAAGAGGCTTGTAAGTCTCGTCTCAGTAAGTACCTATCTCCTTTTGATATTCTCTAACTTTACAAGAGCTGGACCAAACAGAAAAAGAAATACTGCTGCCGTATCTGGGCCGGATCTGCCCAGGCCTAACTTTTCAGTCCTATTTAGCTGGTTTAGATATAATTCTTTCTTTTTTTTTAATGCTTCCAAAACGAAGCTGCTGTTTACAAACATAGACAATCGCTCCTACCCCCCCCCATTAGCATGAATCAAGCTAGTATCATTGAAAGAAAAACACTGCACCTCCTCGGCCTAACTTTCTCAGCCGACTTCAAGTGGAATGACTACATCGAATCCAGAGATAGATCTGATGCTAAGAAGGTCGGTTCACTGTGTAGGGCCAGAAAGTCTTCCCCGTCTGAATCCATCCTGTACATATACAAATCTACCATCCGCCCATGCATTGAATACTGCTGTCACATCTGGTCGGGTGCCCCTACTATTCATCTCAGGGTTATTGACAAAATCCAACGGAGAATTTGCAATGTGCTCGATCCCGACCTGGTAGCTCAGCTCCTGTCACTTTCACACCGATGTAGCTTCACTCTGTCTCTTCTCAAATATTTTCACGGCTTCTGCTCCGACGAGCTTAGCTCCCTGGTGCCCCCTCGACTAGACTAGCAACTAGGTCCCACCCTTTCACATTGAAACCAATAAAATGTAATTCCCATTGATGCTGTATTTTATCTTTTGAGGATTGTAGCTATCAGGGAAGCAAGTAAACGGAATGGTGCGAGAAAAGAAACTGTTAGAGTTAAATTAAATTATATATATATATATATATATATATATATATATATATATATGACAGAATTAGTAGGAGGATTTGAACAATTATTAAGTAATTCATCGATTTTTTTGTTCGACCTCAAAATAGGTCGAATAAAAAGCTCGATGAATTACTTAATAATTGTTCAAATCCTCCTACTAATCCTGTCATATTACTGTGCTTCAACCAGCTTAACATGCTATGGATTTAGCGGCTTGTGTTGGAGAAGTTGTGGCTCTGGGAGGTAGAGTCCTACGATTAAAGGAGCTTGGATGAGCTCCACCACGGAATTTGTGAACGGGCGGCGCTTCATCAAGTTTAATTTGTCGCCTCTTCGTCACCAAGCCCCGTGGTACAGTTGGTGTAACATCAGCTTCATAACCAAAACTGTCTCGATTCCTGGTTGTGGATGAAGACTGAAGAATCCCAAATATAGGACGAAACTGCCGTTCCGTGCTTTCTTCGTTGTGTTGAGGTCGAATAAAAAGCTCGATGATTTACATAATATATATAAATTTATATTTAATAGATACTCATATTGTCTACAATTAAACAGTATATTTTAAATATCCACTGGCATAATGTTCAAGAAATCTTGTTTAGAAAATATCGGTCTTTCAGCAGGATTCGAACTCCCATACACTTGGGAGGTGTCATCATTAGATCTGGTGTGTCTTACTACTCGACTACAGAATATTTTATGAAGAAAAATATTTGAATAAGGATTTAAATACATATTCTTCTGATTTTTATTTTTAGACCATCTATCTCTGTTCTGGATTTAAATTTATTTGCTTGAAAATTATTTTTAATGGATACTCAAACAAATACATTTAAATAAATATGTCACTTAATACCAATTTCGTAAATTTCCGTACAATTTCGTAATATGGACGTCGTTTACGTTTGTTTAAATTAGGATAGGATCCAGAGCAGAGATTGATGTTCTAAAACAGGGGAATATGTATTTAAGGCTTGACAGACTGACTCAATGGTTTGGGTGTCAATGAGCGTTATCTGTGCACGTATTTCCGTTGAAGAGTATAAGCACCTTACGTAGAGTTCGAGAAATTTCCGATATCATTCCGTATAATGATTCTTTTTTTTTAAGAAAGTTAAAAACGAAACACTAACATAAAAATAGATTTCTTAAAAAAAAAATACATTTTTTTTCGTGCCGCCTCAAGCAAGACATTTTATTGCCACTGTTGTGCAGGGGGTTACATAGGAGGAAAGTTATGAGAAAGAGTGACAGGTTACAGAGGCTGTCAGGAAGAGGGTAACAGAAGGATGAGAATATTGATGAGCGTAGAGTGGACAGAGAGAGAGAGAGAGAGAGAGAGAGAGAGAGGATGCAATTTAGTGAGATAGGAGATGACTGCTGACTCTACATTTGAATTGTTGAAGATTGTAGCTGTCGGGAAAGCAAGTAAACGGAAGGGAATTCCACAGACGGAAAGTGCGAGAAAAGAAGCTGTGGGAGTAGAATTTGCGTTTACAATTTATTGGTTTTACAATAAAAGGGTGGGACCTAGCTGCTAATCTTGTGGCTCGAGTAAATTCGTATATAGGGGGTACCAGTGAACTAAGTTTATCAGAGCAGAAGCTGTGAAAATATTTGTGGAAGAGACAGAGAGACGCCACATTGCGCCGTTGAGAAAGTGACTGTATTCGAGCTGCCAAGTCGGAATCGATCCCATTACAGATTCTCCGTTGGATTTTGTCAAGGACCCCTAAGTGGATAGCAGGAGCATACGACCAAATATGGAAGTAGTATTCAATGTACGGACGGATGGTTAATTTGCAAAAAATAATTTGTGAAACTTTGATTTATTTATGGGTTTTACTTTCCCGAATATGTGAAGGTTGTTAAGCAACTCTAAGAGAACTTTGTGGTGTACTTTGTCGAATGCCTTCGCGTAGTCTAAAATATTCAATTACTCGTCTTTCGGCATTTGTATTGATCTTTCTCATAACATTCTGAGCACAAATACCTCGTTCCTTGTTCTGGTGTCTTTGACGAGCCGGTATTTTTCTTATCTACGCGCTCTGGTAGCATAAATTCTGCAATGGACTAATTTAATTTCTTATTTTTTAGAAAAGAACACGAGTAAATATTGTCCCGAATATCACCAAACCCGTGCTTTGATTCCCTTTCTTTTTTAATTATATTTTAAACTTTTGTAAACACTTGCTTCATTTCATATTATGTTTTTCAGCGCTGAGAGGATCTTCTGTAGATCCCGAGACGTATCTTAAATGGATAGCTAATCTTTCTTTACAGCTTTTTTAATGCATAATTGCAATGTTTCTTTACTGCCTTTTTTTCCCCATAATTTAAGTGCAAGTTATGAATAGTGGAAGTTACAGATTTTATAGATTTTCGATGGTATTCATTACCAGGGAATTTGCATGGCACGTCTCTCTTATTAGGGTTATCTAGTATCTCTCGTGGAATTTGACTTCCATTCAGTTTAGTTCCAGTCGTAATTCACAAAATATACCCAAATATATGAATGTGGGTGAATATAAAATAGTTATTCGCTTACTGCATATTTACATGTAGATATGAATATATATGAATATATTTATCCAAATTGGTTTGAATACATCATCTATGGAATAACTAATAGCGATTTTTTACGAACATGGATGAAAAAAGGTAAAAATCTAAAAGATAATTATAACAGGTGACAGAAAATGTGACAGCGAAATCCGAAGTTTCATTGGAATAGCGAAAGATGTCTTCTGAAAACGAAGCAGAATATTAAGAAACAGGATATTTTTATCAAAAAAAAAAAAGTGCTGGGCTGTTATGTAATATCAGTCATTAATCAGTGAATTCTGAAAAATTTCATCACGAATGAAGGTGTAGGATTAAGATTACAGAGATTTAGTTCCACAGAAGAATGTTGTGAATAACATGGACAGAGAATGTGAGCAATGAAGAAGTTATAATGAAAATGGAAACAAAACAGAATGTTACAAAAAGAATAGCTAAATTTTTTGTGACATGAGAAAAGAGGACTTGGAGAATTTGACAAAGAGAACAAAAGCGAGTAACATCGCTATGGTAGCTGTTTATATAATTGGCAAACCATGAGCTGAGAGAGATAGTGAGAGAGAAATATTGATTTATGCTACAAAGGATAGGAAAGCGTGGAGAGCTTGGGAACGAGCATTTCCTGATGTGACAGGGCATCTAGAAGAAGCATATCGAAAATACTAAAAGAATAACGAGTTCAAATTTCGCCAAATCATCAAGTCTCAGTCGGAGTGAAAAACTTTGAATTAAATAAAAAAAGGATTTTTTTCTTTTACCACTGAAATGTTGTTTTTTTTTTAAAATTTAAATCAAATATATTTCTTCGGATATGCGTTGTGACGTATTGGCTATCGGCTCGGAATGAGAAATCATTAGAGCCGGGTTCGAATCGAATTCCAGACGAATTCATTGTATTCACTTACGCGCAAATACCCTTGGGAAAGGTATTAATCCGTATATTCCTTCCAGTTATGGATTAAATAACAGGACAGATTGGGTTCTATAGCCTTGGTCGGCAACCAGTCTACCGCAGAAAGCAATGGAAACCTACTGCGGGATAATCTTCTGCCCAGTCAGTCATGTCTCTTTCGAGACATGATCGCCCAAGCGTGTATCACATATGACACTTAACTGACTGACTGACGTTACAAAGTCTCCTAAGGATAGGTCTTTTCTCTTTTTTAGTCTTTTTTTTTTGCATCACGTATTGCATTTCACTGACATATTTCTTCGTGAGGAGATTTGCGCTTCTTCTTTTAATAGGTTCAGGGTCTCTAATAAAACATTGTTTTTTTTTTTCAAGGAAACATTAATTTTATAACATTTCAATTTATTCTGTCAGGTTCTTTGCATTAAACACCGCAACTGCTGCCACAGCTGCAGTACATGCGATGTCACTAGCACCTTAACTGATCTCGTGATCTCGTGATCATGATTCAAAATAGGATGTTCATTTCCCGATTTAACCTTATGTGTCAATATATGAGTAGATATTACACGCGTATTTCACTATATGCATTGTCCAGGAGCTCAGACTCAGCCGAAAGAATATTTGTGTGGAGTTTGGTTAGAATCGGATAAAAATTGTGGATTTGTATAAAGGACATACAAACAGATAAACAGACACACACACAAACATCTTGCCTTTTTTATATATATATTATTATCGATTTTCTGCGTTATTGTGAGAACTGCAACCTTGAAACTTCTGAATATTGTTTCTTATGTCTTTGTCTATGAGTGTATCAAATTTGATTAAAATCAGACCACTCCTTCTATAACCCAATCTTTCCGGGGGTTCCTCGACACAAAACCTAGCTAAGAACCCTCGCAGACGCTTATAGTACAACTGTGTAAATTTTCAAGAAAATCAGTTCAGCAGTTTCGGAGTCTATAGGTAACGAATACACACACACACACACACACACACACACACACACACACACACACACACACACACACACACAGACAAAGTTCTATTTATAAATAAGTTTAGATTTAGATAGATAGATTTAAGCGGATAACGGGTTCATATCACATCCACACAAACACACACCCAACCGTAAACCCGTAATAGAAGCCAACAACATCTTCCCAAACTACATTTTAGACAACTAAATTAAACTGTTTCAAACAATATTAAGCAATACTAACGCAGTTAACAGAGATGATACAAATAATATAAATATATATCTTAACTAAATACATACAGATTGCATAAGAGGACAAATTTGCTCTAAGGAATAATTCCCTTAGGTTGAACAAATTAAAATATCAAGTTAATTATGTACTATAAAAAGTTAAAAACAGTCAACCTTATCATCACCAACAACTCGCCGGCGAAATCAAATATGCATATATGTTTGAAAACTAAAGGGCATAAAGATAACAGATAAACTCATGGGTAATTAAGATGTTAAATCCATATATATATATATATATATAATCCACATACAAGCCTGTTTCTCTGTATCACAGCTCATCAGTGAGGCTAGACATCCACTAGCTATATAGCCCGGTGTTGCTCGGGTTTTTTAGTGGTTATGTTGAAATGGAATGACCAAGTGCTTATTCAAAAAGCTCCAGCATGAAGTTCCCTTAGTGCCTAGGTTAAAAAATGCGAAGTAAATATTGTTTCTTTTTTTTGTGTCTTTGTAAAACGGGATTTATGCTTGGTCAATTTTGCCAATAAACGAAAATGATGTATGTACACTTGGAAGAACGGGGGTGGGCGTTACAGGAGTCTGTAATATGATGCGATGACGTTGTGACGCAGAAGAAATGGATGCATTGTCTCTTAGACGCCGTGTAGTAAACGTGAAATTATTATGGAATATGATAAGGTAGAAATTACTAAAAAGACCCGATTTTTGTTGGTATACAACTAAGACTTTCGGAGAAATTAAATGATCGCAAAAAGCAACATTTTTCATTAATTTTTGTCGCACCCTGTATGTCAATTATATTTTGTTTTGCATATGAAAGCATCAAACTTTGATCTAGCAGTGACTCGATTTTTTGTTGAGTTTGAGTGTAGCGTCTTAGAGAAATCCATAAAAGTGTGAAAACGACCACATGAAATTATGTTTGTCGTTGATATTTGACAAACCCTTTACATTAATTCGAAAAACTGTTGTGTATATCAAAGGTTCGAACCTTGATCTACAAGTTACCCGATTTTGGTTGAATTCGCATAAGGCATTTCGGAGGAGGAGAATTCGTAAATTCTAAGTGTTTCGGTGATTTCTGCCTTGCCCTGTAATTCGATTCGAGCAATTTTTGAGTACATCAAAGGTTTATGTCATGATTAACAAGTGACCCAATTTTGGTTGAAATCAAACGTTTTGGAGGAGTAGGGTTCGTTAGAATGGAGACACACAAACACACACACTGACAGAAATATCCATTTATATATATATATATATATATATATATATAAGAATGTGAAAAAAAAACCCACTGTTTATGCAATTACAATGCATAACTTAGTGTTTACGTCAGCAAATGCCTTCCTCTAGCTAGGGTGATCTCTCTTGAATCCATACGTCACTCTTATATGTGTTTCCGTCTCTCCCTACTAAGCTCAGTTAGCTATCTCTTCTATCTCTACCGCTCCCCCTCATCTCCCGACTGTTCCGTTCTTGACAGCATCTTGATAGCATCTCTAAGAATATTGACAAAGCTATTTCCTCTCATTCGTTTGCCCATATATTTGTGTTTGGCAACTTTAACGCCCACCACACTAAGTGGCTGGAGAACTCCGTCACAGATATTGCTGGTGTCTATACCCTGAATGTTTCAATAACTCAGTCCCTTATGCAGGTAGTGGAGTTCCCTATGCGTTTCTCTAACAACCCTAGTCGACACTGCTAGATTTCTGTTTTAACTCCACCACTGACTCTTGTAATGTCAAACAACTCTGCCCTCTCGGAAACTCTGACCATGCGGTAGTTTTCGTTGGCATCTCCCTCCAATCCCACTCCACCCAAGAACCTCAGACAAGCAGAATACCTTACCAAAGAGCTGATTTGGACTCGTTCCGCGATTTCCTGTGTGACGTCCCTTGGAATAAAGTATTAAGTCTTTCCGTTGAAGACTCTAAAACTTAACTTCCACTCACATCCTGGTTCTCCCCTGCCTGCTCGGCCGTCATTGCCCACCAAAATCACTTCTTTCGGCTTTTCCGGAGTCACGCGTCGAACAATAACAGGCGCCTTTTTGCATCGGCCCGCAATGAGTTCAAGAAGATACTTGCAAGAGCTAAGCTGAAGTTTGCAGCCAAAATGAAGCAGCGCATAGCATACCCGTAAGTTTGGCTCCAAAGACTACTAGAAACTCTGTAAGAATGTGCTGAACAGCAGCAAGCCCCTCCCCCCCCAATCCTGCGTCTAATAAACGAATTTGAGGTCCTCACCTTCTTTAACAGACAAGCTTGAGTACTTCGCCCGTAGATTCTCCACCAACTCGCCACTGGACTCGTCTAGAGTATCTCTACCCGACTTTCCACCCCAAACTGAGGCCCAACTGACTGACATACACATAACTCTCCTCTGTTTTCTCTAAACTCTATAACTACTGGCTCTCTGCTTCTTGCTTTCCTGCTTGCTGGAAATTCTCCTCTGTGGTTCCTATATATAAAAATACCAGAGATCCCTTCGTCCCCGCTAATTATCGCTCTATCAGCCTCCTACCGATCTTTGGCAAAGTGTTCGAAGCCATTATTAATGCCGAGGTAGTACAGCATCTCACAGTGCACAGACTCTTCTCTGACAATCAGGATGGTTTCCAGCTCTATTGCTCATATGCTCACGACCATCACTGAGTACATTCACCAGGCTCTCGACAAGACCAGGGAAGCCCGAACTATTGCTAGACATCTCCTAAGCGTTTGACAGGGTCTTTGGCACGCTGGCCTTCTATGCAAGCTACTGTGCTACGGTATAAGTGGACATTTGTTTGATCTAATTCAGTCGTTCCTCTCAGATCGCACAATGTAGGTAGTATTGAACTGACATGCCTCCCAACATTATCAAACGAACGCAGGTCTCCCTCAAGGCTCTATTCTAGGTCCCACCCTTTTTCTTATCTACATTAACGATCTCTCCGATAAAGTAAGATCCCAAGTAGGCATATATGCAGACGACACCTCACTTTACTCTCGCCTTGATCAAAAGTCTACCGAGGCCGATAAAGCAAACCTCGCTGCCGAGCTGGAAAAGTACCTTCAATCCACGGTGGACTGGAGTAGAAAACGGCTCGTGAATTTTAATGCTTGTAAAACGAAGCTGCTATCTATTAATCACCACAGACAATTGCTCCTACACCCACCCCCATTAGCATGGATCAGTCTAGTATATCTGAAAGTAAAACACTACGCCTCCTCGGGTTAACTCTCAAAACAGACATCAAGCGGAATAACTATATAGAGTCCATAGCTAAATCCGCCGCTAAGAAGGTCGGTTCTCTGTGCAGGACCAGGAAGTTTTTCCCGTCTAAAACAATCCTGCACACATACAAATCTCCTATCCGTCCGTGTATTGAATACTGCTGCTATATCTGGTCGGTTGCCCCTCTGCTTTCCATCTAGGGGTCCTTGACAAAATCCAGCGGAGAATCTGTAATGTGATGGATCCTGACTTGGCAGCTCGGATACAGTCACTTTCTTACCGGCGCAATATGGCTTCTCTGTGTCTCTTTTACAAAAACTTTCATGGCTTCTGCTCAGACGAACTTAGCTCACTGGTAACCCCAATGCATGAATTTACTCGAGCCTCAAGATTAGCAACTCGGTACCATCCTTTTCCTGTGAAACCAATAAATTGTAAACGCAAATTCTACTACAGCAGCTTCTTCTCTCACACTTCTCGCCTGTGGAATTCCCTCCCGTTTACTTGCTTTCCTGACAGCTACAATGTCCAAGAATTCAAATGCAAATTCAATAGTCTTCTACTATCTTGCTTCCTCTCTCTCTCTCTCTCATGTTTCTTTCTTCGTCCACTCCACTCTTATCAGTATTCTCGTCCTTCTCCTACTCTCTTCCTGACACTCCCTGTAGTCTATCACTCTTTGTCATAATTTACCTCCTATGTAACCCCCTGATCAACAGTGGCAGTAAAATGCCTTGCTTGGGGCGACGTGATTATATATAAAAAAAGCACTTACTTGGTTTTCACAACTCCAATATACCTTAGAGTACCATAATTATTTAACATACACATAACACAAATACCCCCCCCCCAAAAAAAAACAATCACGCACATATGTTTCAACACACCTGTTTATTTTATTATTTCAATATTTAAACCTGCCTATGGGCACAAGATAAAACACACGATGCCCCAATGAGGCTTGAACTCACTATACATCAGTAACGAATTTAGAGACTAGCTTTACACCACGAGAAAATACCGCATTTTGTGTAAGTGTCGGCGAATAGTGTTTGGTAAGCAAATAAAACAAGATGAAAATTATATCACCCTCATACAAGAAAAGAAATTTTTGTCATATGTGTTTTTTTAAGTGAGCTGAGCGTAGTATATTAGTTATCATTATTTTAGTAAATTTCAATCAATCTCTAGGGAACTGAGGAATCTCACTCTCTCTTAATAATAATAATAATAATAATAATAATAATTATATATATATATATATATATATATATATACTTGTAAATCTAAAAGTAAGTGGTTTAAAGGTAAAATCCCAAAAAGATTCTATTAATATTAATTATTAAAAAATTAAAGATGGCTCAGTGAAATTAAAATTATTTATTTACACAGCTAATATGTGTATTACAAAAAAATTCAAAATTTCCAAGATCGGATGGCCATTTCAACGTGTGAAACTAATATTCGCACCATAAGAGGTCATTATGGTATCTTACCATAATTGTCGCTGATGATGCAACTGTTAGTATCACTTGTTGAAATGGCCATACGATCTTGGAAAATTTTAATTTATATATATAAAAATAGTAAGAAATATTTTTGTTAAAGATAGCTTTTATACATAATTTTGCTTTACTCATTTACAAATAAATATAAAATATAAAATAAAAAATACAACAACAATGTAAAAATTTTATACTTACTGCTTTAGATTTTAAAAATTATTAGAAAAAATAAAAAAATTAAGCTCCTGGAATCTTCAATTAAATCTTCAATTTAAAACCTTCAATTAAATCTTCAATTTTAAACCTTCAATTAAATCTTTAAAATCTTCAATTAAATCTTGAAAACCTTCAATTAAATCGTCAATTAAATCTTCAATTTAAAACCTTCCATACACCATGGAGTTTAGCATTTTTTTCATTAAACTGCCACCGTTTTTCAACTTTTTTCCCTTCGAAAATATGCATGCATGCATTGCACAGTATTTAGCTTGTTCTTTCAGCTTTATTTGCAGGCAACTACCACAAGGGATAACGTAATCACGTGCGTTTGGAGTTTGCCGATTAATTATTAACACTCGTACTGCGAATGAACGTCGCCCATACAGTAGGAAAATAAATAATGAATTCTCTTATTAGGAAACGTTTTTCATGCACTGACGATGGGAATAAAAAACAAATCTTTTCTCCAGAAGGCAAATGTTGACGAGTGAAAGGACCAACTCACAAATGGCAGTGACATATCTTCATCAATTCGATTATCAAAGCCGAGCAACCATAAGAAAGCGACTTCTTTAATGCACAACAGAGAACGCCGTAGGCAATTAATGTGATGGACATTCACTTGAGGTTTTAGCAGATTTATGTCTTTTCTTATCTTCTCAGTTTTCGAACAGAGGTCCAGTATTAATTTAGAGATTGCTTCACTAATATTGACTAAATCTCATGCAACTATCAATCAAGTTGGATTTTAGGAATTCGTTTGTAATATTAATCCTAGAACACTAACCTTGGGTATATAGAACCCAAAGCAAATGACGCCATTTTAATTACAATTTGATTACAATTTTCAATACCTGATTTTTTTATCTAAATAATATGTTTTTTAGTTCCTATTAATGTTAACTCAAAGTACAAATTTTGAAGTGCTTGCATATAAAATATTTCAAATAAAGATTTATATTTCATATTTTTTAATATTTTCAAATCGGGTTTGATATAGACATGATTAGTAGTGGTGTAATTTTAATTGATGATAAGTGTTCCAGGGTTAATGGTCAAAATATTCTGTGGCGCATATCTAATCATCATGAAGAGAAAAAAACTAATAAATAAAATTTTAGAGTTCAAGCGGAGACGTTAGAAATACAGAGTTGAAATAGATTTTAGAAGACATTCTCAAATTGGTAGATTCCGGTAAAAGTATAGAGTTGAAATTAGACTTTAAAGGAATTTAGTAAAATGATAGAGATTCTTTAATTGGTATTATGTGAAAGAATCAACACGCATATAGCTAAGATAGCGAGTAAGAAGCAGGTACATTTACCCTTATTTAAAGGTAGAATGTTTCGACTGGGAAGAAAGGAGACTATGTTGAGAACTAGTTTTAGAGACTTGAGACTTTTGTGTTCATTTTGATATGATTTGTGGGACCCTATTATTTGTTGCAATTAAAGAACCATAGTTTGTTTTTGACTGATTCTCGTACACAAAGCCAAATATGCGGACTTTGAAGAGAGCGCAAAGCTAGAATGACAAAAAACGAAAGAAATGTTTAGATTGGCAGATTTAATAAAATATCAGACTGTGCCTGATTATTTAATGTCGAAATACGCTTTTTATTATAGTTGATTTTTAAAATTAAACACCTGAAGAGAGTGACAAGAAATGAATACAAATAAACTGCAAGAAAAACGAATGCATGGCTATCAGTAAAAAAAAGCAACCTCAAATGCTAAATACAGGTGGAGGATACTAAAATCAAGCAAGTAAAAAATTTAAATACCTGGGAAGTGTTCTAACAGAAGACGGAAAGTGCGACACACGTATCCGAAGGTGAGTTGGCATGGCGAAGGACGTGTTCCAGAAACTGAGTAGAGTATTAAGAGACAAGAAAATTTCACTAGAAACAAAGAAGAGAATACTGGATTGCTATGTGATGTCAGTTCTTCAATATGGCAGTGAATGCTGGACAATATAATCAAAGATGGAGGGAAACTTGAAACAATTGAAATGTGGTTCTACAGAAGGATGCTGCGGATATCATGGATCGAGCATGTAAACAATGATGAGGTTTTGGAAACGAAAAGGAAATTAATACTGAGCATCAAGAAGAGACAGATAAAGATCCTGGGACATAGAATGAGGAAGGCTGGTTTGGAGAACCTGATACTAACAGGCCAGATGGTGGGAAGAAGAGATAGAGGAAAATAGCGTATAACGTACTTGACTGGCCTGAGCGCGTGAATGGTAGAACGGAGGTTGCGTGGTACAACCGGAGAAAGCGTGCTAAGAGCCACTAGGGATAGGGAGACGTGGAAGGCCATGATCATCTACGTCCCGAAAGAACAGGGTACATAGAAGAAGAAGAATTGAGTCTGTTGACAAATGTTGTGCGCGATTTTTATTGAGTCTACTGGTGTATGTTAGTTGAGATTATACTGGAGTCTGTACGTAAACATTTGTCAAGTTTATCTGTTGAGAATCATTAGTCGGATTGAGCCTTGAGTTCGTCTGGTGGAGTTTATTGTTGGCTTATTTAATACTGAAATCGTTTTTTATTATTATAATTGAGTCTAAAGGTAAATATTGCTCGTTTCTGCTCGTAATAAATGTGAGTAAATCTTCGAAGAAGCAAATACCTTGTTTGCCGAGAGAATGAGAGACCGCATAGCCTCAAACATCTTTGGCTCTCGTGATTACTTTTATAGGGTTTTAAATAAGTGCAAAGTCTATTTTCCTTCATTCTTCAATTTGAGATGTTACAACCTCTGCTGATGAAGCTGAATGCTTTACCTATAAATTTTACTAAAACTCCTCTCTTGACTCATTCACAGTATTCTTGCCTAAATCCTCACCTAGAACTGAGTCTCTGTTAAGTGATATGGAATATAATCTGTTCTATGGTTTCTGCTATTATCTCTAAAATAGATCCCCTTAAAGCATGTGAACCCGATGGCATTCCAGTAATAGTCATTACGAAGTGAGTTCCCGAACTAGTTTCTGTCCTCTCTAAACTAATAAATACCTAGCTGCCTCCTGATTTCCTGTCTGTTGGAAGTCATCATTTCTTAATCCAGTTTTTAGGAATTCTGGTGAGTTGTCCGACCCTTCCAACTAGTGGCCCACTAGCCCTCTACTTCCTTATGGCAAAATCCTAGAGGCCCTAATCAATGCTGAATTGGCTTATCATCTCTCATCCCAGGGACTTTACTTACACAAGAAATACAGCATTTAATTTTTCTACGTTGGCTCCTGATGTACTAAAAATAATTACGGAAAGTCTGTCACGCTTTAGATAAAAAGAGTGAGTTCCGGACTGTAGCATTGGACATCTTGAAAGTCTTTGACAAGGTGTGGCATACTGGTCTTCGCCACAAGCTAAAAAGTTACGGTGTCCCTGTACACATCTTTGAGCTGATCCAGTTCTTTCTATCAGATCGGGAAATGGAAGTTATCGGGAACGGACCAATCGTCTCGGTCCTTTCGCACTAACGTGGGTGTCCACCATGGCCCCATCCTCGGTCTCACGCTGTTTTTAATTTTCATTAACGACCTTCCTGATGACATCAGACCCGCTGTCAACACAACCATTTATTTCTACCCCGGTAGTAAGGCTGATCGGTCTGACAAGGTCAAAATAGCAGCTGATGGCCAAATCGATCCTATGACCGCCGTTAATTGGGGCAAAAGATGGTTTGTTACTTTTAATGATTCCAAGACCAAAAAGAATAAGAAATATTGTTGGTCCTACTCTGACGGCTCGGCTCCAGTCAGTTATCTACCGCCGTAAGGTTGCCACTGGGCCTTATTTTTTTTAATAAATATTTTATGCTAATTGTTCAGATGAGATCTTCGTTATGATATGTACACTACCGGACATAATTATTAGGACATCCCAAAGTTTAAAAAAAATGATGTATTTCATACTATATTTTAGTATTTATTGCCAAGTGAATAATTGTAAAGGAAAATAGAATGGTTCTTTTGTTAATACTGCACAATAACATGTGCATCAAATGAATTTATAAATATAATAATTACCTATATTGCAGTTTCATCAATGAAAGAATGAAGAAAATTTAGAGTAGTTTGGACGAATTCATTTTTGCTTCCTTGCCTTGTAAAATTTTGCAAAGTAATAATAACAAAAGAACTATTCTATTTTCATTTAGAATTATCCACTTGCAATAAATACTAAAAATAGTATGAAATACATCATTTCTTTAAAAAAACTGGAGTGGCCTAATAATTATGACCGGTAGTCTACATATATATATATAAAATATACAGGGTGCGTTGGGTAAATTGTCGCTATTTGCCTTGTAATATTTTGCAAAGTAATAATAACAAAAGAACCATTCTATTTTCATTTAGAATTATCCACTTGTCAATAAATACTAGAAATATTATGAAATACATAATTTCTTTAAAAAAACTGGAGTGGTCTAATAATCATGGCCGGTAGTTTAGTATTTATGAATTTAAGCGCAATACTAGACTGACATCATGATTTTACCAATTTACAGTTGAGCTGGTCGAAGTTCTATGCTAGCAGTTTCTTCTCCCGTAATTCTTTCCTTTAAACTCCTTTCTAGCTCCATGCTTTCCAGACAATTTTAATCTGAAAAAATTAATTGCGATGATAATCGCTATCTACTGCCATGTAGATTACTCTCTTCGCTTTCTGCTCCTTATTTTTTAGTTCTTAATTCTTTCCATACCCTGTCGCCATTTGCGTTTTAGTGGCTTTACTACCTTGCTATGGGAGATACTGATAAAAAATAAATAAACATGAATTTGTAGGTAAATTCTGTTTTTTATATACTTGAGTCTGATGGTACACATTGGTAGTTTTTAACTGTACTTGCATGCACTACACATTAGGTGGCCCTTTTAAAAATGTACCTCTTTCCAGGGCATGCCGTCAGCTTATTCTAGGCCCTGCTTACAGAGCAAGAGAGGGAGAGAGAGAGAGAGAGAGAGAGAGAGAGAGAGGGGGAGAGGGGGGATGAGAGAGAGAGGAAGAGAGAGAGGAAGAGAGATAGAGAGAGGAGGAAAAAATGAACAAATTCAATGATATTCATAAGATCAGCTATTTTGTCAACTGCCAGATCTGCATTTCAGAAACTGAAAATTTGAAATTAATAACCCGGCGTCCTGAAGATATGTGTGGTATGAAAATAAACACTCCATAAATCGACATTTTTGAGGATTTTGCATCCTGGGATAACGTTATTTTTATTATCAGTTTCCTTTTGACATCCACGCCGTCAGTGACTATATTCTATTTTACATTTCCACTTTGGCATACTAATCCCTAAATTACAAGAGCAAAGCACTTACTACAATCCGAAGGATTAGCTTGATATCAGATTTTTTATTTGCGAAGCGCTCTGTATATAAATCTTATTATGTTGCTTTTTATTTTTTTTTAAAGAGCAAGCAAAAATGGAGTATTCCTTTGGAGCAAATAAATAGATAGTCCAAGCCAGAAAAAAACTAAAACCGAACAAAGTAAATATCTCACTGTATAATGAATATATCATTTCACCACAAACAAAGCGATTATGCCTCTGGTACACAATGGGGTTACAGGTGTTATACACTGCCACTGGGTCTGGACAAACAACGAAGAACACTGCTTCAATGAACTTAACTCACCGGTGACCCTATATATGAATTTACTCGAGCTACTAGACTAGCAACTAGGTCCCACCCTTTTACAGTGAAACCAATAAAATGCAACTTTTACTCCTCAGATTCTTTTCTCGCATTTCCCGCCTGTGGAATTCCCTTCCGAACACTTGCTTCCCCGACAGCTACAACCTCCAAAAATTCAAATGTAAGGTCAATTGTCATCTCCTATCTCAGTGACTCGCATCCTTTCTCTCATGCTCTTTTCTCCGTCCACTCCACTCTCATTACATCAGTATTCTCACCCTTCTCTTACCCTCTTCCTGACACCCCTATAGCCTGTCTCTTTTTCTCAGCACCAGTGGCAGTAAAACTGCTTTTCTTTGGGTGAACTGCTTAAAAAATAATTAAAAAAACGTATACATAAAAATATAAACTTATATTTTTATTCTTCGTCGGTAACGCTTGTTGAGCAGAAGGACAGCCGGAAAGAGTCGTGCACATGAAGAGACCGTCGGGAGTCGAAAGCCAGCGGGAGTTCTCTGTATCTTCAGTCAAAATATATATAGTGGGACCTGTCGTATGCGACCAGCCCTACTGCCATCAAAAGCTGGTTGCATACGGCAGGTGGTTGCTCTCTAAAGGCTCATAGTCATTACCTATTTACGCCAGGAACGTATATTCTACTCACCAGAATGAACATATTAGAATTTTACCATGTAATCTGGTAATAAATAAACAAGAACATATGAAGATGGCCTAACATTAAAGAAAATGATTCAGCATAATTCATTTAAAAATTTTAATAACGTATTTACAACGTTCAACAAGGAAACTAGAATAATTATTTACAAAAAATATTTAAGTGAACTTTAAAAAAAGTCAGTTATTGCTTTCCTTTTCGTGCCTGTAATAGCACTAACCATTTCTTATAAAATATGTATGATCGAAAAATTCTCGACGTTTTTGACGTTTGATAAATCTAGATGCACAACCTAGACGACCATATTCAGTTTTGGACATCTTTTGTTTTACTTTTTATCGCAGTTAAGCATTCCGCATTGATGAATGTAAATTTACCGTGAAAAACTCGGAAATTAGTGCACTTTCTATACACCTTCTGCTCAATAAATTACTTTCACTTTGAATTAATGTAAAAATTATAGTCAAGTTTATTAAGATCAAAAACTAATACAACAAGTGTGTTTTTTAACAGACACCAGACATTTAAAATTTTGAAGCGTTTCCTGCTTCTTCAATTTTTCTCTCGATTTATAACAGATATTTGTTATATTTCATTCGCTTCTCTCTCTCTCTCTACACACACACACACACACACACACACACACATATATATATATATATATATATATATATATATATATATATGATTCCAGCAGTAAAAACATTATTTTGTCTGACTATGACATTTGAAAGGACGATTCATGTCACGTGGGATCTTTTCAAAGTTGTCTTTTAATTACTAACCATTTTACTGGTATTCCGGTAAAAAAAAGTACCGGAACTTTATCTAATGTTAACGAAGCTAAAGTATCCAGTGTAAAGCCCCATGTGACATATTGTCTTTTAACTCTGTCACGTATACGACCTCAATTATAACGCTGTCTTCCTTTGTTTATAGCAGTGCTTGGAAAGGAAAGTGTGTAGAATGTGGTCATCTCACCACACCACAGAGATAACATCATTCACCTTGACTTGTGTTTTTGATCAAGCACACATTTTCCAGAACTCGCTACTTGCGATTGTTTTCTCTTAAAAAACAAATGTCTTAAAAGGAACAAGATTTGCTAGCTATCCTCAAAAAGTAGTTTCAGGAGTAATTCCATGAATGGAAAAGTCGCTTGATAACGTGTAAGTATTCAGAAGGGACTAATTTGAAGGTGATCAAATGCTGAATTGATATGTCTTATAGTTTTCTCTTTTTAGCACCAGTCTAGATACTTCTTTTTAATCAGACCTCGTATATATATATATATATATATATATATATATATATATATATATATATATATATATAAGGATTTTCCTTAAGTTAATAGTACATAACAAATGAGGTTGATATAACAGGCTGGATAATTTTTTACCATTTTACCACAAGCAAGGCGAGACCACCACTAGTTTGCAGGAGTTTACAGTGAGAGAAAAGACTGGGTATTGAGGGGTATTAAAGAAAGGATAAAAATGAATTGGATTCAAGAAGATACAATATAGCACTTGAAGTTACATTTTAAATTAATACATATGTATACGCGCATAAACTAAAATGTGGGAACATGTTGTTTCTGCACCAGTTGCATTTCGAGCATATGAGGTGCTTAAAATGTCAATTAAATTGTTTCTGCAATGTACAGTTCTATAGATTGTTTTTTAATAGATCTTAATATGAAACTACTATAGTTCTTTCAACATAAAGTAATAAATTTGATACAAGCAGATAAAAAAACACTGAAGAGTTATTCTGTTGAATATACCGAATAGCATCGTTAATTCAGTAATTTGTGTGTAAGAAATTAAGAAAGCAAGCTGCATTCACCCTAGTCGGGTTGAGCCGGCTTCCTTTCCGATGAAGAAAGATTCATTGGGATTTGTTTAAGGGCAGGGTCCCAAGTCCTACCCTGTTATTTAACCCATAACTGGAAGAAAGGATTAATACTTTTCCCAAGGGTACCAGCGTGCAAGTGAATGCAGGGTATTCAACTGGAATTCGAACTCGTCACAACGCATACAGCACCTGGTATTCCCAAGCGGTCACCCATCTAAGGCTCAACGTTGTTTAACTTCGGTGATCGAACGAGAGCCGGTGTATTCAACGTGATATGACCGTAAACAACATGTGTGTAAGACAACAATTAAACCTAAACTTCAAAAGATTAAGATTTTAGCGATCGGTGAAGCCGGTTCCACATGGCAGTGGTTCGTGAGGAAAAACTGCTCGAGTGGGACTTACATCTCATCAAAGGAATATGAAAAGAATGAGAGCTGTTCGCCACAAATGCGTGGCATAAAGAGTGTAGTTGCTCTGAACACTTTCCATGGAAATAGCGATATAGCAATGAGAGGAAAGGGTTTGTAAGAGGGAAAATAATTCATAACCTTTAATGAATACGGATACGCTTTTAGATTCTCTGATTTGACTAAGGCTGAGAGTATCAAAAGGCATCAGTTACTTGCTGGAGCGGCCCGGGGAAACGATCATTTTTACAGCATCTTTAGCACTGGATCGTATGTACGAGTTCCACTTGGGGCCTGGACTCAGTTTACATCCCAATAGGCGATCAAATCACGGAGGTTACCTGGGGAAACATTTGTTTATCACGATTGGTAAAAGTTATGGGCCCCATCGGTGATGGTGGAATATCACGAGGTATCTCACCAAATATTGCAAGTTAATTGCTGAACAGACACAACCTGGTTTCTAAAGACAAAATTTTCCCTTCCGTTAGAATCTAATGGATGATTTTGACGGTCATCATTTTCCTATCAAGAGTTTTTTCAAATATTTCTGCCTATTGTTGAATGATTCATCACCGAAGGCTTCTTGTAACATTGATCCTAGAGTCGTAACACTTCCCACCAGTATTAATTGTGCATACGTCCTAAGGATAACTTGTGCCGAGGACAAAGCATCAACGGACTTGCTATGTATAATTCAGAGGTAAAATAAAAATAACATGCCTCTAGCCACAAGAGTCGCCTGAAGATACTTTATATTTACTACGTAGAATGAGTGAAAAAAACAAAACAAAAAAAAAAACAAAACATTTCTTACTTCAGCTATTGGTAATATCTATCTATCTATCTATCTATCTATCTATCTATCTATCTATCTATCTCAGTCGGTTCATATCTATCTATCTATCTATCTATCTATCTATCTATCTATCTATCTATCTATCTATCTATCTATCTATCTCAGTCTGTTCATATCTATCTATCTATCTATCTATCTATCTATCTATCTATCTATCTATCTCTGCACACACACACGCACACATCTGTCAACAGAATGCGATGAATAAATTGTCGTCTAAATTACGCAAAAAATTAAAACAAAAATGATTTCTCATTTTAACAGATATATTTACCGAAAGTATTTGTCTATATTTCTACGATGAGGTAGTATCTACAATATTTACATTATTCGGACCATTGTCCTCAAGGACACATGGCTCAGTGGGTGTAGACGTTGGTGCATATACCCCAGTGATTGTAATAAAGGGTTTGGTTTGAAATTCTTACCACTTGAAGAAGGCTGGAGCGTACAACGGCCAAAACGTTGTACAAATGGCAACAAAGATAAGGACAATAGACCGAATAATGTAAATACTATATTTACCAAAATCACGAAATACTAAAGTGTAAATTTATTCAACAAAATTGGTAATATCTATCACTTTATCTAGCTTAGTCTGTTTGTACGTGTATATATATATATATGTGTGTGTGTGTGTGTGTGTGTGTGTGTGTGTGTGTGCGCACATCTGTCAACAGAATTCGATGGATAAATTGTCGTCTAAATTATGCAAAAATTAAAACAAAAATGATTTCTCAATTTAACAGAAATACTAAAGTGTAAATTTATTCAACAAAATCGCCATTGGTTTCAACTGCGGCTTCCAGAAAACTTTAGAATCTACTGCAATTCTTCTTGACGGTATCCTTGTTTCAGTTAATGAATGCTGCTATGAACTTTGACTTCTGTTCCTCTTTCGTGCTACAAGGTGTTTTGTTGGTCTCTCGCTCAAATGCGCCCCTCACATAATAATCATGCAGTCTGGGGAGTTAGGTAGCTATATCTACGGTGTGATGTGATCACAGAAATTCTCTGACGGCCATGACTACGTTTCCCTGCTTGTATGACATGGTGCAGAGTCATGTTGCCAGATATATGATCTTCCAGCAGTCACCCTCTTGACCCAGGACAGCACTACCGCCTCAAGGGATTTCATGTAGGCATCCGTGTTAAGTCTGAAGCTCTCACCAACAAATTCGGGAGTTCTTTTTTTTTTATATCAGAACGATCAGTGAGATTTTTTAGCTGCTGTACCTTTGCAATCAACAATAGCCTCATCCAACTTTTTCTGAATTCTTTGTACTGTCCGCAGATTGACACAAAAAACACTTAGAAATGTTCGTATTAGAGCTTTTGATGCGAATCCCAAGTAGTACATCATGCCTTTTCTAAATTTCTGGCGGAGTGAATTGCGTCATTTTCTCACAAACGGTACCCAACTGACCCTACTATTCTGAGCAGCCCAAAAAATCAGAACACGCGCGAAAACAAATGGCGACATTCTATATATGTCTCAGCCTGTTCATATCTATCTATCTATCTATCTATCTATCTATCTATCTATCTATCTATCTATCTATCTATCTATCTATCTATCTATCTATCCCAGCCTGTTCGACTGACGTCTGTTCGTATTCCTCTCTCTTCTTACCATTCTACCTGTTTCTGTCTTTCTTTCACTCACTCACTCACTCACTCACTCACTCACTCACTCACTCACTCACTCACTCATTCTCTTTATATATATATATATATATATATATATATATAAACAATCATTCGCAATCATTTTCTCGATTATTTTATGCATATGAATTTACCTAGTCTGGTCTTCTTATATATATATATATATTGAACTCACTCTTTCTCTCTTTATATATATTTCTTTCTATTAAAAACCTTTATTGACTCAGTGAAACGATTTTAAGGAACACGAATTTTTTCACCAATTGATTTATAACAGTATCCCTAGAATTGATATGAACATTTTAAGAAATATCGACATGGCAAATTCGTTTTAGCCTGTAATATTAAGTTTACTATGTTAGAATTAAAGAAATATTTATCAAAACCATTACAAGTATCACTTCGCAAGCCAACGCCCGCACACAAGAACATAAACATGTATAAAAAGAGAACCACCTGTAAGTATTCTGAATAGCTGGGTATGTATATATATATATATATATATATATATATATATATATAAGGAGTTTATGAATACATCGAAGCAAGTATATAATAGGATTATTTGTCAAGGATCAAATGTATATTTTTTCCTAACATGGCACTTTTATATTGCGATATATATATATATATATATAATGTAAGTATATTAACTATTAACGCATTTATAACTTGCGTATATATGCGTGTGTGTGTGTGTGTGTATGAGTGTGTTTGTGTGCATGTGTGTGTAAAAAACTGCACGCGTAGATGCGTAGGTATCTATGTATACATCAACATATACTTAGGTGTGCCTCTTTGTCTGTACGTAAGTGTGCGCGCTTATGTTTGCATATATAAATGTAAAAGATTCTGTATGTGTGTATGTGTACACACATATTTAAAAGATTGCGTATATGCAAACACGTCAGCTAAATGTAGATAAATATGAACAAACATTGGATAGTGGTCTCTTATTCGGAATTCTTATATATATATATATATATATATATATATATATATATATATATAGGCACATGTTGGCATGCGCATGGTTGCATTTTTCACCCTCCCTCACGTTCCCCCTCACGTATATGTTTCTGTATTAATGTATACATTATCGTTTACTTTACCCATGTATATATGTGTGCACGTGTATATACATTGACAGCAAAGCGAAAAACAATATATAATTTGGAAATATATATATATATATATATATATATATATATATATATATATATATATATATAAGTACACGGAATTTGCCTTGAACTTGCCCACGTCTGCAAAACCTCAAGTATGCACTTGCGGGCACATGCTCACGCACACACGTACACGTGCGGGCGCGGGTGAGAAGTGTTCTTTGAGCGCGCGTGCGTATATTTATGTTTTCAAAAAAAAAATTCGCATGATCACCATTTTTACTTATTTGATATACGCTCTGGAATGACGTTGGCACGTACGGAAGCGTACGTCAGTGTAAATGGACACCTCAGACACACAGAGGCGCACACGAGCGGGCATACATCAACGACGCCCGTATCGGCTCCCCGACAAACTGTAAGCACAGACACATACATATGCAAAGGCAAGCATTAAAAAAAAGAAGTACAAACAAATAAAAGACTAAAAATACACTAATCTAGCAGAAATGGTCTGACGGAAATTAACTACAGGAACTTGATAACTTTCCCTGTTTATTTTGTTTTGTTCTTTCTTATTCATTTTTTAAATGAAAAACCTCGTAGATAACTGCATTGGAATTTCTCAATTGAAGTATTGTCAATTGAAATTATTATTTTGACTAATATTTTGTTACTAGTACATTTTCTAGTACTTTTTACTAGTATTTTTCTATCTCATTTCTATTATTTTCCCTCATCCCATATTGTCATCTGAACGTTCGCTAAATAATCAGCGTAAATCGATATGATAAATAAGCGTTCTTATCGATTTGTCTAGGGAAGCCAAATAATTGGAATCATCTAAATATATTGATATTCTTTGTAATTCTGAATTACAATACACCCCAAAATGCAGGTGTAGATTTCTAAAACAGTATCGGATCGGAAAGAGAACTCGGAGGGCAGAGTTCGAATTCCAGTTGAATTGGTCGCATTCATTTACGCGTAAATACGTTTTGGAAAGCTACTAATCCATCTATTTTCTCTCCAGCTATAGGTTAAATAGAGGGAAAATAGTAGTGTTCTATAGCTTTCGTTGGCAACCAGTCTACACCAGAATGAAGTGAAAACCTACTCTTCTGATTAGTCATTCATGGGTCGAAAGAGACATCATCGCCTAAACATGTATCACGTATGGCACTTATCTAAGTGACTGAGTATTAGATTTCATAGTATGTGTTTATTTAGATGCAGCATTGTCGATTATTTATTGTGAACAGCAGTTATAATTGTTGATTAGTCAAAAATTAACGATAAACACACACATAATTTAGACCTACACTGACTCATACATAATATATATATATATAAAAGTCTGCCTTCTTCTACCGAGCGCCCGAAGCCAATCACCGACTGACGCCAATTCGGTCGTGTTTCAATCCTGGGTTAAAAGCAATCGGAGTCTAACCGTACTGATGAGTTGTGATACAGCGAAACAGATCTGTCTGTGGATGACGATATATATATATATATAACTATTTACGCTCTCACACCCTGATTGAACACTCTGGAAGAATGGTAGACTTTGAAAAACAGTAGCTACTCTGGCATGTACGCATCGCTCATTAAGTAATGAATTAGAGCACTTTGGCTATTGGGCGTGTTTAAGGATAATATAAACACTAAAAAGTATGCCTTCTTCTACCGTGCGCCCATAGCCCAGAGGTAGATTCGCCGACTTTCGCCAATTCGGTCAGGTTTCCATCCTGGGTTAAAAGCAATCGGAGTCTAACCGTACTGATGAGCTGTGATACGGCGAAACAGATCTGTCTGAGGATGACTATATATATATATATATATATATATATGTGTGTGTGTGTGTGTGTGTTTATGTGTCACACTAAAATTGATATTGTAATTTGTAATTAGAGAATGTTACGCAAGACATGCTACATCCTGTTTGGCAGGAGCTGGACTACCAGCCTGGTGGTGGTGTGCATGTTGAACATTTGTGAAGCTTTGTGAAATCGGTTATAATATATACGTCCCTTTGAATATTTTTTTCGATGTTTCTGAAATAAATCTTTTAATGATCAACAATTTCGTAGGGTATATTGTTATCGGAACGTGTTTGTGAAGTTTGTGTTGCATCAATCTTGCAAATGTATGACTTCTTCGAAAACCAGCATTCGAAAACTGGCTTTTACCAGTGGGAAACAGTTAACAATTCACGATATAGAAAACTAATACTATACCTTATGGAATCAATTTATGTATAAATTTATAACGAATCAAAACTCTTTATCAGATGAAACGTAAGACTTTCATCGCATATGATTTATCTTCACTTCTAGTTCGTATATACAAGTGTTTTGCGTAAGAACGTTTGAATGGAAGTGAGTACTTTTGGCTCGTGAAGACTGTAAATCAACAAATGATGCTTAGTTATATTAAATTCCTTATTATCTATCAGTCAGTCAGTTAAGTGCCATCCGTGATACAGGCTTGGGCGATCATATCTCGAAAGAAACATGACTGACTGGGCATATGATTATCTCGCAGTAGATTGCCATTGCTTTCTACGGTAGATTGGTTGCCAGCCAAGGCTATAGAACCCAATCTGTCCTGTTATTTAACCCTTAACTGATGGGAAGAAACGAATTAGTACCTTTCCCAAGGGTATTCGCGCGTAAGTGAATGCAATGAATTCAACTGGAATTCGAACTCGACTCTACGATTTGTCGTTCCGAGCCGATGTCCACTGCACCACATTATCTATCACCTGGTAAAAATCGAATTCGTTTCACTAATTTGATATGTGCTTACGAAATACCATCCTTATTCGTATAATAATAGTAGTTCTAAGTGTCTAGGTTTCGTATTAGACACGAAAACTAAATATAACTATTTTGCAACGCGTATCGCCAAATTTGTTTTTGTTTATTCACTGATTTCCTTTTACGGCTTGTCAACCGTTATTTAAAGCTAGAAAATATTTATTTTTAGATTGCAAGAGATTAATGGAGATGATAATTATTGCAGGTAAAAGTTATAACTATGGGAGAAGAGGTGGAGCCATAACTTTCCCAAGAGTATTTGCGAGTCAGTGAATATAACGACATAGCTTTAATTCGGTGATCGTGCGAGAACCGGTGTTTTAACGTAATACGGGCGTAAGCTGCCATGTTCGGGACAGTATGACAAAACCTAAATTATGACTGAAACTAACGGATATCTAAAAAAAGAATTTAAATCACTCATCAAAAGCTGAATTTGATTAAAGCAATATTCATCTAAACTTATTTATAAATGGAACTTTGTGTGTGTCTGTGTGTGTATCCGTTACTTATAGACTCCGAAACGGCTGAACCGATTTTCTTGAAAATTTACACAGTTGTACTATAAGCGTCTGCGAGTGTTCTTAGCTAGGTTTTGTGTCGAGGTACCCCCGACAAATATAGAAAATTGATAATCGAAAAAATCAGGTTATAGAAGTGTGTTATTTGTGTGTGTGTCTGTTTATCTGTCTGCATGTCCTTTATACAAATCCAAAATTTTTATCCGATTCTCATCAAACTTCACACAAATATTCTTTTGGCTGAGTCTAAGCTCCAGGACCATGGATTAATTTTAAAGCTTTCATTACACCCGAGCAACGCCGGGCTATACTGCTAGTATAGATATATTTATTTATTGCAAACTTTGCAATTTTGGCACATGGCCGAAAGGGGAAGGGCAGACAAGTGAGGCTGGTCGTCATTAATTATCTTATACCGAGTTAATCAGGAACACGACCCAATCACTCTTTACAATTTTTTCCGTTCAGCAGAAGAACCCATCCATCGTCAACCAATCCACCGTATACCTAAATACCACATAATTTCAGGAACCCTAAGAAGAATCACCCTATGCATTTAAAATTGTATTTACAGTTATATATAACTATACATATAAACAATGTAATTTATATAGATATGAATCACATTTTAGTCCAGTTAATCATTGTCTGTGATAAAGAGAGACGTCATGTTTGTATCATTTATGATGTCACCATCGTAGATTCCTTCATCACATCAGATATTGTCATCATCCACAGATTCATCATGTCTTTCCTCAAAAAGTATCTTACATGCTCTGTCGTCCACCGTATTAAACGTCTTCGTCAGCTTTAATGTAGTCATCGACCCTGCAGTCATCTTTTCTTTCTTCCTCAAGAAAAAAAAAAAATTACCTTCACTATCGTCCAGCGTAGTATATATCTTTGTCATCTTCGGTGTTGTTATCGTCCACGCAATCACCTTATCATTTTTCCGCAAAAAGATCTCACCTTCACTGCTGTTCAGCGTAGTAGAGGCCTGTCCTTTTCGATGTTGTTATCGTCCACGTAGTGATTTTATCCTTCTTTCTCAAACGATATCTCACCTTTACTGTTGTTCAGCACAGTAGATGTCTTCGTCGATGCTGGCATTTTTTTTATTATAAAAAATGAACTCACCTTCACTGTCTTTCAATGCAGTAGATATCTTCGTCGTCTTCGATGTTATCATTGTCCACGGAGCCATATTATCATCTTCCTCACAAAAGATATTATCTTCACTCTCGTCTAGCTTAATAGACGTCTACGTCATTTTCGATGTTATTATCGTCCACAGTCATCGTGTAATTCATCCTCAAATAAAGATCTCATCTTTACTGTTGTTCAGGATAGTAGATACGCTGAACATATTCCTCGATATTTTCATCGTCCCTGAAGTCATCTTGTCCTCCCACATAAAGGATCACATCTTCGCTGTCGTCTAGGCGTAGCTGTCATCTTCCATGTCCTAGTCGTTTACCGAGTCATTACGTCCTTCTTTCCTAAAACGATGTCACAGTTGTCCATTACTTTTGTTAAGCAGCCTTGTTTTAATGATTGCAACTCTGTCTCGTTTCCAAACTAATGGCCGATTTCACAAACTAATGCGTAAATTTTGAGTTTTAAACCATAATATGAACTATACAAATTATTAGTTTTGGTCGATATGAACTGGAGAGAAAATGAATGTTAAATTTACGTTAAATTTACCAATTAAAAATAAACAAAACCAGTGCGTATGATAGACGAGTGATGTTTTTCCCAGAATTTCGTAGCTAAAATGTTTGCGTATTATACACACGTGCATTTTATACAGGAATAATTAGAGTGTTTGTCTATATTCCTGAGATGAGGTAGTATTTGCATTATTTATATTGTTCAGAATATTGTCCTCATCTTCATTGCTATGTTAACGAAGTTTCGGTCGATGTACACTCCGGCCTTCTTCAGATGCTAAGAATTTCGAACAGAACTCTTTATTACCAGAAGTGGCATCGCACATGGATTGAGAATGATATGCCCTAGTGATCAAAATAAAGAGTTCGGTTCGAAATTCCATGCACCTGAAGAAGGCTGGGTTGTACATTGGCCGAAACGTAGTAAACATAGGAATGGATATGAGGACAAAAGTAATCACAGTACTGCATTTACGGCACTGACCTAGTTGCATTTGTTATTTGCTAAGCTCAGATTATTTTATGAAAAGTGGCAGAAACCCAATGAAGTTTATAATCATTGCAACAATATTCATGAACGAGTTAAATTTAGTAACCACTACTCCATTGAGAAGCGCCCAAGGGAAACGACATTTAAAACCCATTCAAAGTGAGTTTGGTCCCAAACACAGACGACTTCTTGCTGATGGCAAATACAGAAATAAAAGAGCAGAAAATCCAAGAAAATAGTAGATTAAAGTGAGAGGAAAGGACTAACCATCAGTTGTAAGAAGACAGAATGTACAGACGTCTGAAAGAGGGACAGTTCCATATGCCAGCTACGAACTGGAGATGCCAGAATCAAGATAATACAAGGCCCAATGAATATAGGCGTTGGTTAGTTATAGTTACTTGACCCAAAACGTTGTGAGTTGAGTACCAGGCTACAGTAGTAGTGAACAAATAACTTAGAGAGTCGGGTTAAAGGGAGATAACTTATGATTACCAGAATCAGCTTCGCACAAGGAATGAGAATGATATACCCCAGTGATCGTAATAAAGGGTTCGGTTCGAAATTCCTAGCACCTAAAGAAGTCCAGAGCGTACAACGGCCGAAACGTCGTAAAAATGACAACGAAAATAGTACAATAGTCCGATTAATGTAAATCGTGTTATCAATCTTTTGCAGGTTATCTAAAGCGAGTAAAAAATATTTTGATTGTAAGAATTCTTTGGCAGTAATAATAATTTTTACTGACACAAGTTCTACTACATAAGTAATAGCCGGGGTAGAAGAGATAGATTCATAGCTTTTTCAAGACTAATTCAGCGTAAGTGGATATAACGAATTGGAACTGGAATTGGAACTCGACTCTCAGTTTTCCAATTTCCAGCCGTTATTCATTACAACAACCGCACATCAACGCTACTAGTACGAAGTTCTTCGTACGGATCACATTTACTAAAAGACTAATAGTCGACGTGACTAAATTGACTAACATTGCAATGGTACACAGTTAAAAGAAGGAAAGACGAAATTTTGCAAAGGATAGGTAAACAAATTACGAGTGCTTCTTAAAAATACACACGTTTTTTTATAATCATATCGCCCCAAGCAAGCAGTTTACTGCCACTGGTGCGCAGGGAGTTACATAGGAGTTATGAGAAAAAATGGCAGTTTATAGGGGGTATCAAGAAGTGGGTAAGAGAAGGATAAGGATTCTGATGAGAGTGGAGTGGACGGAGAAAGAAGCATGAGAGAGGATGCAAGTTAGTGAGATAGGAGATGACTATTGACATTACATTTAAATTATTGGAGATTGCAGCGGTCTGCCCCGACCGCTGTAAGTAAACGGAATTCCACAGGCGGGAAGCGCGAGAAAGGAAGCTGCTGGAGTAGAATTTGTGTTTACATTTTATTATTGTTTATAATCAATCAATCAATCAATCAATCAATCAATCAATCAATATATATATATATATATATATATATATATATATATATATATATATAATAAAGGAATAGGGTTGTTCCAACGAGAGTAATTAGTATAAAATAAAAAGTGTGAGAAGCCGTGAACGTTTTCTTTAAAATATATATTTATTGTTTTGGTATTCATACAAGTTATGGAGTATTAATTTGTCATGATCTGCGATACACGTGTTTCGAGTCTAAAATTGACTCTCTTCAGGCGAACAAATTCGTTGTTTTACGTTTGGGTTTCTCTGAGTATCTGATCATTCTGTTTAAACTTAAAAGGAAGTATACTTGTTCGCCTGAAGAGTGTCAATTTTTGACTCGAAACACGTGTAGCGCAAATCATGACAAATTAATACTCCATAACTTGTATGAATACCAAAACAATAAATATATATTTTAAAGAAAACGTTCACGGCTTCTTACACTTTATATATATATATAATCATATCGCCCCAAGTAAGGCATTTTACTGCCACTGTTGTGCAGGGGGTTACATAGAAGGAAAGTTATGAGAAAGAGTGACAGGTAATAGGGGATGTCAGGAAGTAAGTAAGAGAAAGATGAGAAAACTGATGAGAGTGGAGTGCTTGGAGAGAGGAGCATGATAGAAAGAGAGGATGCAAGTTAGTGAGATAGAAGATGACGATACACTTTACATTTAAATTCTTGGAGATTGTAGCTGTCGGGAAAGTAAGTAAACGGAGGGGAATTTCACAGAGGGAAAGTGCGAGAAAAGAAGCTGCTGGAGTAGAATTTGTGTTTATATTTTATTGATTTCACAGTAAAAGAATGAGACCTAGTTGTTAATCTTGTGGCTTGAGTAAATTCATATATAGGGGCATCAGTGAGCTAAGTTCATCGGAGCAGAAGCTGTTAAAGTATTTGAAGAAGAGACACAGAGAAGCCACATTGCACTGGTGAGAAAGTGACTGTATCTGAGCTGCCAAGTCAGGATCGATCACATCAGATTCTTCGTTGGATTTTGTCAAGGACCCCTAGGTGGAAAGCAGCGAAACTCGACAAGATATGGCAGCACGGACGGATGGTAGATTTATTTATGTGCAGGACATAATGGTATTGGTAAAAATAGCTGTTTCGAAACAGGAAAAATTAGGCATTTATTGAACAAACAGTTATCATTACTGTCAGTTGAAATTTATAAAATAATTTCTTTTCAGAAAAATAAGTTTTGCAAGTTCACTAACCATTATCGCATGTTCTAGTATTGATGGTAGTTTCCTTCCTATCTATCTGTTTAAGGTAGCGTGGAGTATCAACTTCTTGATTATGTCAATATTTTCCCTACTAGTTACCCATTTTTGCTTCTGTTACTGTTGTAAATCTTCAAGTGATGTGGTT
>JBBBDQ010000851.1:9820000-9845000 GCA_037127315.1 Ascarosepion bandense
GTTTATATTATTATTATTATTATTATTATTATTATATATATATATTTATATATATATATATATATATATATATACTATGCCACCTCGACGTGGTGTATTGGTTAGTAAGTGTGTCTCACCAAAACAATTATGGCTGAGTCGTGAGTTCGATTCTCACTGAGTGCCTCATACTTTAGGCCTTGGGTCATATCAAATGTATGTTTAAAAATCACTATATATGTACATATTTATATATGAACTCTATTTAAATTGTTTGGGCAAATTGTCCTCATTTTTGTTGCCGTTTCGGCTCTTGTATGCTCAGTCTTTCTTCAGGTGATTGGAATTTCGAACCGAACACTTACTTTCATCCACCGAGATAAATTGTTCTAGTTCCACATGCCATGCTCTTCCAGGTATCGCAGTTTCACTGATTTCCCTTTAGCAACACAGCAGTTTTTTAGTAGTTTACTGACAGAAAGACATTTTAGGAAAGCAGATGTATTTGTCATAAAGTGCTCGATATCAAAGTAAGAATAAAGCATTAATAAAATTGACTTTTCAGAGCAGTAAAAACAAATAACCCTGAAGAGTGAAGACATTACAATAATGTCCTCACGAAACTTCGAAGTCGGCATGACAGAAACGACACAACGACACAGCTCAGCGAAGTGACAAACCTCTCTACATTATATATATATACATATATATATATATGTATATATATAACTAATGATGACTAATATATATATATTTTAACGAAACTTGGTTATAAACAACCGACAGTTTGAAATGAATCGTTTAAACGTTATTTTTATCGATACTCGTATTTAAGTAGATATTCTGCTTTTTAATTGAACAGTATTATATATTTATATCTACCGGCCTGATTATTTACGACAAATGGTTATTACGAAAATGTGTGCCATTCGGCTTGGAATTCAAATGGTAGCTTCCCCTATGTAAATAGGGGTCCGCGATTCGAATCCTGCCGAATGGCACACATTTTCCTAATAACAATCTATCGTAAATAATCCGTACGTAGGTTTCTATATATATATATATATATATATATATATATATATATATATATCATAATCGCATGAAAACAAAATAAACATAGTCATGTACATTCATATGCGTTGAATCCTCTGGATTTTTAAAATCCAAACCATGACATTTTTCAGCTAACGTATCTGTTTACAAGTATTAAAGTTCTTCAAACATTTCACCATATCTAGGTTACTTTGTTATTTGAAGCCGTTATTTCAAGGACATGAGACGTTTGTTTCATCCTTTATATAAGTTTTTAGGGTTGATATAATTTCAAGATTTTCAACCTTTATATTTTCTTCTGACATGTTCACTTTTACAAATAGACGAAAGAGAAAAGCATACCCCAGTGTCTTCTGATGGTACTAATTTGTAATAAGATTTAATATTGAAATCTTCATCTATTAAAAATACGATTTTTTTATATTAGGCAAAGGGCTGTTTTGATTATATAGCGCGTATTTCAATTTAGGATTTCTCTTATTGATATCTCTTAAATTTTTCAAAATGTGAGGTTTGGTGTATTTCATTCTCTCTATACATATCTAAGTTTTCATGAATACAAACACTGTTTACTTTAAATAAGTCCTATCGAAATAAAACACATAGGCTTTTTTCATTTAGTCGTTTTAATAGTCTTCTAATAAAAAACTTCTCTTTCAATATCAAGTAAAAGATCATCTCAATAAGAAATTTTTATATCTAAATTTTTGGGTTATTGAATTATCATTATTCATATTATTTCCAATAAGTTAATGTCCTCATCTTTGTTTTGACGAAAATGTTTTTATAAATGTAACCTAAAGATGACTATAAGCGCAGTAATTGATTGGCGACAAGGTTTCATTACTTTACAGTTGCAATAGCTAGATGTAAACGTAAGTTCTATGCTAATAGTTTCTTCTATCTCACTTATCGTTTGTGCAGCTCTTTTCAATCTTCTTGCTTTCCTGTTAAGTTTGATCTTTAAAGGCAGTAACAATTGTGATCGCACTTCATAAACGTAAATAAAATGTCAATCTATTGTCTTCCTGATAACTCATCTATTGTTCTCGCTATTTGATAATGCTTCTTTTTTATTATTCTTTCACACTCATCAACCCCTTGTGTATCAGTGGCTTTACTGCCTTGCATGGGGTGTTATAATAAAAACATGTAGAAGATGAGTATATTTTTCTTCTTTGTGCCGTGATTTATCAGATTATGGTCAGTCATATCACTTCCACAACTGCTTATACTTTGTAGCTCTGAATAATGGTATGTATTTTTACCATCACCCTGACTCCCTGTTCTGTCATTCATTTATGTGAACGCTTGTTAGGTGGGCCTTTACCATCCACTTTCCCTTTTTTTTTAATCGTATCACCCCGAGCAAGGCGGTAATGCCACTGATGTACAGGGGGCTACATAAGAGTAAAAAGATTAAGTAGAAGAGAGTGAAGAGGAAGATGAACCACTTAGAAAGGAGCAACAGAAGGATGGAAATACAGGTGTGTAGACAGTTGCAAAGGTGGAGAGAAAGGAAAGGATATATGTGGTGGTGAAAGAACTAAAGTCAAGTGGTTAATAGATTAGTATTGACATTGCATTTAAATTCCTGGAGGTTGTAGCCGTCAGGAAAACAAGAATATGGAAGCAAGTTCCACGGGCGGGAAGTGCGAGAGAAGAAGCTGCAGGAGTAGAATTGTTGTCTGCATTTGTTTAATCTAACTGTGAATGGGTGGGACCCAGTTGCCAGTCTGGTTGCACGAGTAAACACCTGTTGCAGAGGCACCAGTGACTTAAATTCGTTGGAGCAGAAGCCATGAAAGTATTTATAGAACAGACAAAGGGAGGCCACATCTCGTCGGTTGGGAAGAGGCTGTAGCATGATGCGTCAAATTTCCCAAGCTAAGTGGCCCAGAAATTCCGGTTGTCTATTTCTAATTATGAGTATAAGTATCCACATTGCTTCCAAATTTTTTAAGACTTGTTCATTGTTGCATTGTCAGCATCATTCTTTAAGGCTACATTTCTGATGCTTCCAGTTTCCTCTCATATGTAAGGAAACTGTTCAGTAGTCACTGACACATAAGAGGATTGCTTAGATTTTGGAAGCCACTAAAATAATAAAAATGTTCGTAAGCATGCTTGTCTTGCTTCTTGTCGTTTTTTTACTTCTCAGTGTCAAGGCAAATAAAAATTAGATAAATAAATATGTAAAAATATCCTCAGTTATGATCTGAGATTAAGGACAGGATGGTTAAATAAAATAAATATATTATCAACAGATATAAGAATCGATATCTATCTATCTATCTATCTATCTATCTATCTATCTATCTATCTATCTATGGACGCCTCGACGTAGTGTAATCGTTAGCACGATATAACCTATTACAAATTAGTGAGTTCGAACACACTGAGTACCCCATACTTTCAGGCTTGTACCACATCTAAACGGCGCTTAGAAAATTATCTGTTTATCTGTCTTTCACTGTCTGCTCGCATCTATCTATCTATCTATCTATCTATCTATCTATCTATCTATCTATCTATCAGTTACGATGACTATCAGAAAAAAACTGAAGAAAGAGGCTTTGTTGCATCATGACAATCCTCCAGCACACAAGTCCTTAATATCAATGGTTACTGTGAGTAACTGTGTGACGCCTCAGGCCGGCTGGCAAACCCTCAGGCCAGATCCCGGTCGAGACAGCACCAGATGTAACGGTTGGTTTGGTTGCTGTTGCTGGACGTGACGATCCCGTCCAATGATGTCGCCACAAAAGCTGTATTACAAGACGTCTGTTGCAACAACGGGTCACTGTTCCACGTTGTGATTAGATCCCAGAAGTCACGTCGTGCAATTTTAGTAGTCGCCTTCTTGAGCCAGTCCGGTACACTTGTGGTTTGAAAAAAAAAAAATACGCCCCTCCCCCGCAAAAATTAATAAAATGAACGAACAAAGTCGAACACGCCTGGGGAGTTACGAAGAATGTCTTTATATATATAAAAAAAACAAAAATGTCTTTCTTTTCCCAGGAATACAGTTGTCGAAAGTGATTATTTACAACGGAGAGAGAAAGTTCGCCAAAAGCATCATAGCTTCCCATCTTCAAATAAAATGTCTTGTTTAAGTTACATTAGCGTTGAAGTAAACAGATCTCTTCACATTTTCTCTAAAGTTTCTTCACGTATTTCATTACAGTCTTTTCCCCTATTCTCTATAATCAGTGTTGTCAATTTTCCCTGTATCTTCTAAAACAGCAACGTTCTTTCAGGTTCTTATCGGAGTTTAACGGAGTTTGCCGAAGTTGAGCGAACGAAGAAACAGAATTTTCGATTCTCCCTTGATTAAAAAAAAATAACAATAACGTTCTTTCGGGATTTGTGTCGATGGCGCATTATTCCAAATTAACTTATTTGAGTTAATTTGTGGCAGGCTTCATTCGAAATTAACTCTATAGCCATAAGTTCTAAGGTGGACGTCCAGCCGTGGGTCATGGCTCCCCGGCTGGGGCCTTTTCTCCCCAGTCGTTACATTTCGACTGATAGCAACTCCAACTAACCCCATTAACTAACTCTCCAACTCTACTTTTCTTGTTGCGTATCTATTTTTATAACCAATTTCGATCCTCTCTGGGGATCCGGCCGGCTCACAGCCTTCGGCCAATGAAATCGTTTTCCGCCCACTCAATTTGCAGAAGGTTTTAGCTTGACAATTGAGATTTTACCAACTCACATCGGACCTCGATTCCTTTCGGGTTCTCACGGACTCCCGTGTCCACCAGCGGGCCTTGGCCTTCGTATGACCTTATCAAATCACTCTGACACTTGTTTTGTCTACGTGTTTTCAGCTTAGCGAAATCGACATTTCAACTCCAAAAGAAGAGAAATTTATATAAACATGAAAGGAGAGAAATGTATATTTTCCCCAAATAATTAGATTTTATGCTCCCCGGCCTTTAGACGTACTTGATGGTACTAAAATTATTATGTTTTTTCCTAAGCTCACATCGCGTGACGCAAAAAATCATTAATAACATTGCAAGTATCGATTTTTCTCTCCGTTGTTTTAAACCAACCAAAGGAGAAGGGAAAGTATCCCTGTGGAAGATAGTGTCACACTGTAGTTTTAAATTGGTTGATTACCCTCCCTATATGGTCCCATATGACTATCATTTGGGACTGGGAAACACTATCACAATGTTGGTGGTATATATTTGCTGTTGAATGATTTTTATTCTCAGTCGAATGAAAGCTTCTTCATCATTGGGTTCAAGCACTGCAAAACCGATGGAAAAAGTGTGTGAACCGCAACGTTGGGGAACTACGTAGAAAAATAAACTAAATTAGTCGCATTCTATGATTGTTTCTTGCGAAGGCTATGGAATTTTCAACATCGTAAGAACAGACGAGAAGATAAAAAGAAAGGCACTTGAGATTTTCGTCCAACCACAAGATATTCTACATCGGTTGCGGCAATATTTGCCTTTGCCTTGTGGAACACGCTAGTCAAAGGTAGGACAGAAACAGACTTGGAAATATCTCTTAAATCTTCGTTCGCAAGGACAAGTAATGCTTTTTAAGATCATTTTCGTAGGGTGCATTATAGAATCTTACTAAAGAAAAAATGCGGAAGGTATATATATATATATATATATATATATATATATATATATTCTATTTTTAAACGAATTATTACGCGACCTAGGTTTCTACCATGAGTTTCTGTCTTAAGGCGATTTGCAATAACCGGTAGAAACCTAGATCGCATAATAACTCGTTTATAAAAAGAAAATATTGAAAAGTTCTACCATATAATTTTTAATACAAATGTGCACTGGTCTAATCTTATTATGACCAGAAACTAAGTATTTAAACAATCAATCAATCAATCAATCAATCACTATATATATATATATATATATATATATATATATATATAATCATGTCACTCCAAATAAGGCATTGTACTGCCACTGTTGTGCAGGGGGTTAAATAGGAGGAAAATGATTAGAAAGATTGACAGGTTATAGGGGTGTCAGGAAGTAAGTAAGAGAAAGATGAGAATACTGATGAGAGTGGAATGTTTGGAGAGAGGAGCATGAGAGAAAGAGAGGATGCAAGTTAGTGAGATAGGAGATGACTATTCACTTAACATTTAAATTCTTGGAGATTGTAGCTGTCGGAAAAGCAAGTAAATGGAAGGGAATTCCACAGGCGGGAAGTGTGAGAAAAGAAGCTAATGAAATAGAACTTGCGTTTACATTTTATTGGTTTCACAGTTAAAGGGTGGGGCCTATTTTCTAATTTTCTAATCTTATTGCTCGAGTAAATTCATATATAGGGGGAACGAGAGAGCTACGTTCATCGGAGCAGAAGAAGAAGAGACATAGGGAAGCCACATCACGCCGGTGATAAAAGTGACTGCATCTGAGCTGCCATGTCGGGATCGATCACATTGCAGATTCTCCGTTGGATTTTGTCAAGGACCTCTAGGTGGATAGCAGGAGCACCTGACCAGATATGGCAGCAGTGTTGAATGCAAGGGCGGACGGTAGATTTATATATGTGTAGGATTATTCCAGAAAAACTTTATGGCCCTAGCGGATTTAGCTATGAATTTTATATAGGCATTCCACTTGAGGTCTTTTGTGAGAGGTAACCCGAGGAAGTGCAGTATTTTGCTTTCAGGGAGACTAGCCTGATCCATACTAATGGGGGCGTAGGAGCGATGGTCTGTGAGATATATATATATATATATATATATATATATATATATATATGTCAAGTGAGAGAGAGAGAGAGAGAGAGAGAGAGAGAGAGAGAGAAAGAAAGAAAGAGAAAGAGAGTTAGATATATAGACAGAAAGACAGAGAATTCTATTCGCATGAACATTGCTAGAGCGGGAAACTCGAGCAGCGACTTGAGCTGTCTTTAGCTGACATTCTGTCGTTTTTCACCTTTAGATAGCCTGGGTAGTTTTTAAAAAATATTTTCTTTCCTTGATCAGGATTTCTTTCTTTTCGAAGATAATAGGTCGTCTAGCAATGATGTCGTCTGTGGGTCACTCCAACATTACTGGGGTTTTTAGTATATATATATATATATATATATATATATATATATAGATAGATAGATAGATAGATAGATATATGCACAGGTGTGCGTGTGTGCATGTGTATATGGATGGTTAAGGTGAGATAGATAAATTATTTAAATTTGTTATAAATGAAAATAACACTGACATTTCATTATAGCAGACATCTCATTCTAACAGACATATTAATCAAAATTACACAAAAATATCTTTATATATTAAAGATAAGTTTTTTTAAAATAAAATCCTCACTAGCTTCATCAACGGACGCTAGACGACTTCAGAATCTACTGCAAGTCTTCTGAATGGTTTCCTTGTTTACACTGGTGAATGCTGCCTTAATTCTCACCTTCGGTTCATGTTTGGTGTTAAAGAAATTTTGTTAGTCTCTCGCTAAACTGCGCCCACACATAATCACACATACGCAGTCTGCGGAATTAGTACCAGCTGTAATGGGTGATGTAGTCGCAGAAATTGTCTGAGAGCCATGTAGTCCACCGCGCTGAGTTTGAAGCCCTGTGGGAAGATGAATGGAAGACTAATGTCGCCATCACTAGTGATCATTCCAAACACTTACGTAATCACCATTAGACCCATTAAATTCGTTTTAAATCTTGTGCACTGTCCTCAGATTAACACACTGCATTGTTTATATTGGTGCTTCCGGTGTAGATTCTAAGCAGTACATAATGCCGTTTCCATATTTCTGTCAGAGAAAATTGCGTCAAGGGACTATTTTCTCACAGACTATTTTCTCCAACTGACTCTACTATATATTGCAGTCGACAAAATCAAAACAAACGACGCGCATGTACGTAATTAAAAATATAAACTGGCGACAATTTACCCATTGCACCCTGTATGGTTTTACAGTTTGTTATATTTATTGATGAAGGTTGCATATTGCCAGAAACAGGAAATATATACATCTAGACAGTGGTGGTTGGTTGGCATATGCGTTAAGTAGTACTTAAAACGTTCGTGATTTCAATTAATATAAAATCTTATTAGTAAGTACGATTTGAAAGGTGGATCTTTGTTCATTGGATTCAAACAACAACAGGAGCAAAAACAAGAAGATATTTAATTATTGGTCCGTCTGAGTACTTTAAGATGTTTTTTTTTCCGCTATTAAGTACAATGATTCAATTTACAAAAAAAGAAAGAAGAAAAGCCATAAAACCTCTTGATCTCTCATACCTCAGTTATAGTATTTTATTGGGATTTTGAGAAAGGAGAGATAAAAAAAAAACATTGTTGTAGAAAACTAAGCAAATAAATTTTTCACTAATAAGGAAATAGTTAAGTGCCATACGTGATACACGCTTGGGCGATCATGTCTCGAAAGAGACATGACTGACTGGGCAGAGAATTATCCCGCAGTAGGTTGCCATTGCTTTCTGCGGTAGACTGGTTGCCAACCAAGGCTATAGAACCCAATCTGTCCTGTTATTTGACCCATAGCTTAAGGGAAGAGACGGATTAATACCTTTCCCAAGGGTATTTGCGCGTATATGATTGCAACGAATTCAACTGGAATTCGAACTCGGCTTTCCGATTTCTCGTTCCGCGTCGATATCCACTGGACCACAAGGACCATGCTAAAATATATAAGTGCCATAAATAAGTACATCAATAATTTTCTCGGTGAAAAATAGATTTATTTGAAAGAAATATTCATTTTTCAATATAATCTTTCTTGTTAACCCTGCCTTAGTCATATGGAGTGTTTTGTTACTTCCAAAGTTTTAAAGTATTCGAAATTCCGAGTTGGCACCTTGTTTCTTTTGTTCCCCCTAATTGACTCAGAGAAGGTGTGTAGGACACAGTGTGACGGAGTTGTAGCACAGTTGTTGCGGAAAGCAGACGCCTGGGGACTATTTATTTTCGGAAATACTAGGTGACTAGTTTTAATTAGTTTTATAACCTAAAAATGGCTTTAAATAATTTCCAAATGGTTGATAAACTGAAGAAATGATTTTGATCAATCGGTTATCTTCTTTCCAAGAATTGCTGCTTTGTCGAACAGACTCCTGATAGGATGTCTTTCTTCTCATAACTAAATCTTTACCTCCTGAATGTTAATGTTAAGTTATATATATATATATATATATATATATATATATATATATATATATATAATCTTCAAGTGCAATTATATATATACTTGCGTTTATATAAAATAGCTTAAGGAAGAGTGCTATTTATTAGTAGAATATTTTCACAGCTTCGACTCTGATGAACTCCATTCTCTGATACCCCGCCCTCGTGAATTTACTTGTGCAACTAGATTGGCAACTAGGACCCACCATTTCACCATTTTACCATCAAAATACTAAAATGTAATTAAAACTTCTATTCTAACAGTTTCTTTTCTCACCTGTTCCGCCTGTGGAACTCCTTTCATCATGCTTGCTTCCCTGCTAGCTACAATCTCCAATAGTTTAATTGTAACGTCAATTGCCATGTTCTATCTCCATGACTTCTATTTTTCTCTTACCCTTTCTTCGACATCACCTGTACTGTTGTTTTCTTTTCTCTCTTCTTTCTCCTCTCGCTGAAACCCCCCTGCGCACCAGTGGCAGTACTGCCTTGTTTAGGAGCGAAGAGATTAAAGAAAAACAGGTAGTATAATCCGAGAAATATGTTTGAATTTGTGATATTATGGAATTAAAAGTTTGCATGTTGGGTGTATTTCAGATAAGTGCGTGTTCGTATTTAAACAGTTAAATAAGAAGCATGCAAAAACTTGATGTTTCTACTTCGAACAGTTTATTCTGTTGACATAAAACTGCAGTGAAACCAATTTTTTATGTCTCCTGGGTATGACCATTTACTTTTAGCCCAGAAGTTATGGTAAGCAAGTATAAGCATCGTATTAATAGTCACACATAAGTCAGCCTTGCGCACAGTTGGAACAATTTTAGAAAAGTTTGTACTTACTTTATCATTGGAAAGTTTGAACATGGTTATAGTCAGTCAGTTAAGTACCATACGTGATACTCGCTTGGGCGATCATGTCTCGAAAGAGACATGACTGACTGGGCAGAAGATTATCTCGCAGTAGGTTGCCATTGCTTTCTGCGGTAGACTGGTTGCCGACCAAGGCTATTGAAGCTAATCTGTCCTGCTATTTAACCCATAACTGGAAGGAAGAGACGGATTAATACCTTTCCCAAGGGTATTTGCGCGTAAGTGAATACAATGGATTCAACTGGAATTCGAACTCGGCTCCCCGGTTTCTCGTTCCGAGCCGATATCCAATTAATTTTCTTGGTCTAGAATCTATCTATCTATCTATCTATCTATCTATCTATCTATCTATCTATCTATCACTCATTTCTAGCGGTTATAGTATTATATTGCTTAGGATAAACGTCGTGAAGTCTATTAGAAATACTCTTGACTGACTCCAATGAGATTTTTTGACTCAATTAAAGTTCAATATTTAAGACATGTACCCTAGTCCAATTCTATCACCGGGGTATATTACTTACTCTACAGTATCCTCCTTTTAAAATTTTTTATTAGTAATTTTTTAACGTTATTTATTAGTATTCAGCCCAAACCTACTTTTTAGCGAGTTCGTCAACGTACTGAATTTTGTATTTTTAAAGTTTAGATCAAACCTCTAGTTTTTCCGTACTTTTCCTTTTTCTGGTAATCGTACTTATGTTGAAACATCAAATGAAGATTACAAAAGAAATACCGGAAGACATGACGACAGCCAATTTATAACGGTGAGAAAGAAATATGTAGAACAAATTGGGAAAGGGCACTCAAAATGGGATTCACTAAAAGAAGCGATGGTGACCTCAGCGAACAACATAGCCCCAAAGGAAATCAGACGCAGAAATAAAAACGAGTGGATGACCGAAGAGATCCTCCACATGATGCAAAGGAGACAAAAAACAACGCCAAGACACGGAGCAGTGTACAAGAAACTTCACAGAGAGATAAGGAACAGATGCAGACAAGCCAAAGAGGAATGGCTCAACAACAAATGCGCAGAAGTAGAGAGACTGAGCAGGACCAACAAAGTAGAGATGCATAAAGAGATAAGAGAACTGACAGGACAAAAAACCTGCTCCTCAACAGGATGCATAAAATCCAAGGATGGAACAATCCTATTAGAGAAAGAGGAAATACTCCAGCGATGGGAAGAATATATAAAGGATCTTTTTTGCGACAAGAGAGAAAAACCGAGAATACACAAGGAGATGTATGGACCGGAAATACTAAAATCCGAAGTGGAAACTACAATGGCCAAAATGAACAGAAACAAAGCACCTGGTCAAGGCGGCATAGTGATAGAGCTGCTGATAGCCTGAGAAGAATATGGCATAGAAAAAATTACCAACATAATAAACGAAATTTAAGGCAGTGGAATAATACCAGACGACCTATGCAAGTCGATATTTATAGCACTGCCCAAGAAACCAGGTGCAAACGAGTGCGAACTACACAGAACTATCAGCTTAATGAGTCAGAATCAGGCCAGAGATAGGGCAGGAACAGTGCGGGTTCGTCAAAGACATTGGAACAAGGATCGCCATATTCATGATTAGGATGCTCTCTGAAAGGGCAATACAAATGAAGAAAGACTTGTACCTATGCTTCATTCACTATGCGAAGGCATTCGACAAGATACGACACAAAGAATTGATGGAGATGCTCGGCAGCCTCGACATTTTCGGCAAAGACATAAGAATAATCAAGAATCTCTATTGGCAGCAAACGGCCTGCATACGGACAGGTAACAATCTCAGTAGATATACAAAGATAGAAAGAGGCGTAAGATAAGGATGTGGCTTTGTTCAACCTATACAGCGAGAATATTTTGAGGACCCTAGATGACACGCCAGGATTTGTTATTGGAGGCCACAACTTGAACAACATAAGGTATGCGGATGATACAGTGCTGATTGCGAACACGGAAAGGAAACTACAAGACCTCATACAGAAAGTAGCAGTGGAGAGTGACAAAAGAGACTACAAATAAACTTTAAGAAAACTGAGTGCATGGTCATCAACAAAAGATACAACCCAAAATGCCAAATACAAGCAAGTACAAAAATTTAAATACCTAGGAAGTGTTCTAACAGGAGATGGAAAATGCGACACGGAGATCCGAAGGCGAATTGACATGGCTAAGGACGCGTTCCAGAAGATGAGCAAAATACTAACACACAGGAAAATCTCAATAGAAACAAAGAAAAGAGTGCTGGACTGCTACGTGATGTCAGTTCTTCAATACAGCAGTGAATGCTGGACAATATCATCGAAAATGAGGACAAAACTGGAAGCAGCCCAAATGTGTTTCTACAAAAGGAATGCTACGGATATCGTGAACTGAGCATGCAAGCAACGATGAGGTGTTGGAAAGAATGACAACAAAAAGGAAATTGATACTGAGCATCAGGAAGAGACAACTGAAGTTCCTAGGACACGCAATGAAAAAGAAGAGCCTGGAGAACCTGATACTGACTGGTCAGATAGAAGGAAGGAGAAACAGAGGAAGGCAGCGGATAACAGATCTGTAGGGCCTGATCAGGTGGATGACGGAACGGGGGTTGCCAGGAGCAACAGGAGCAAACATACTAAGAGCCACAAGGGATAGGGAGACGTGGAGAACCATGATCGCTTACATCCTGAAGGGACAGGGCACATAGAAGAAGACGTTCAACTAATACTTGGGGTGTTGGTACAGCAAAAATATCATACAGTACTTGCCTAGATTCCTCCTTTCTTGCAGGCCTTTCTTCATTAAACCTTTTCTTTAACTGATTGTAATATTTTTGTGTTCCTATTTTTCCTTTTACCTCCCAATTCGTGACAGTATAACGCCAATTACCCACAATTCTTTTCCATTTTTATGTACTTTAAATACATTTTTTCACCAATTCTAAAAATTTTAGTGTCTTTTTTGGTATCTGTTCTTATTCTTTTTTGGCCTGGTAACAACTTGTCGAACACCGATTTAATTTTTCTTGCGAACATCAATTCTTTCGGTGACAGTGTATTGGGATTTGGCGTTATCTGTTATACTCTCAATAATTTTGGTAGTGCTTCATCGTTGACTTTTTCATTACTTGCTTTTTTTAAAGCTCTCTTAAAAGTACCCACAAACGATTCAGCTTGTTCTTTTCACCTTGGGTGATACAGCGGGGTAGTAATATTTTCAATCAAACATCCGAAACTACAGCATCCGGAAGGCCATATCTAGCAAACAGTTCGTGAAAAAAAACCCCACTGTAACCCCGGAAGTTGGTATCTTGCACTTACTAATTTCAAGCCACTTGGTAAAGATATAACCTACTACAAAATAATTTGGAGATGCAAAATCTATGTGCAGTCTTGATCACGGAGAATCTGTCTTTGACCATGGTTGTGATTTCATGGTGGATGATTTTGCTGTCAGAGAGCAAACTCTGCAGGCTTTTACTAATTTTTCAATGTCTTGATCCATTTCCGCCCAGTATACATAGCTTGTAATAAACGGTGTCATCTTTGAAATTCCCACTTGTCTACTATGAAATTCAATTAATATCCGCCGTTGTAACATAATAATCTGGAGTGCGTTCTTTCTTACTATTAGTTGTCTTCTTATTTCTGCAATATATGTCTTGTTCTGCTTTAACTTTTATTTATTCTAAGGTAACTGTAATTAAATAAGATAGTACCTCAACTTTTAATCTATTCGCTGTATGTGCATGAATTCCTTTTTTCAAACAAAAAATTATAGGAGATGTCAGTAGTCTGTCTGTAACCTATGTACAAATATGCTAATTTTCTTCACTATAATTATTGCTAGCGCCTCTTTTTCGATAAGGCTGTAGTTTTTCTGTCTTTAGTAACGAACTCGAAACATGCGCTATTGCTTTCATGTTAGCGTCATCATATTTATATACAATACTGCTCCTCTATCAAAATAACTAACATCTGAAGCCAATACGATTTTAATTTTCGATCGTAGTTCACTAATGATAAATTTGACGTTAGTATTTTTCTTTTCTTCAAACGTCTTTTGACACTTCTCAGTTCAGTTTTACTTTATCCAAATTATTCAGTGAAGCTCTCAAATTCTTCATATTCAAATTGATAATAGTTTGTTAGTACCAGAAATGTTTGTAACCTAGTAACGTTTGTTGGGGGAGAAACAAATTTATTGCATTTGCCCTCGGTGGATCTGGTTGACGACTATTTTTGTCAATGTATCTGATAGGACAAATCATTGACAAAGATGTAATTAATATATAATCTAGATGTAACTACAAAATCACAATCTGCAATCATGCTATCCATAGCGTGTTGAAGTATATCTGAATCCACATTCATACCAAAATGATGTCGGTTGAACTTATAAAATCTCTTGTTCGTATTTATAGTTGTTAACTCTGAATGTTTTTCTACAATCTCCAAAGATTCAGCTTTGAAAACTTTCCCATCGTTTAACAGCGCAAAAGTTTTCCTTAGAGTTGGTAATGGCTAGTTATTGGGTTTCAAACTAACTCACATGGTATCTTAGCCCTATGTGAAACTAACCTTGACCCTTCTATCCCCTCTTCTGAATTTTACGTTCCTGGCTACCTTCCCCTCTTCAGGAAGGATTCCAGTATTCATATGCATGGGCTTGGTGTGTATGTCAGCGAAGAACTTCCCCTAGCTAGGGTGACATCTCTTGAATCCCTCGATCATTCTTTCATGTGTTTCCGTCTCTTATTTATAAGCTCGATTAGCTATCTCTTCTTTCTCTACCGCTCCCCTTCCTCCTCTGACTGTTCGTTACTTGACAGCATCTCTGACAATATCGACAAAGCCATTTCTTCCCATCCCTCTGCCTATATATTTGTTTGGTGACTTTAACGCCCACCACACCAAGTGGCAGGAGAACTCTATCACCGACCCTGCTGGTGTCCACACCATGAATTTTTCAATCACCCAATCCCTCACGCAAGTGGTGGACTTCCCCACGCTTTTCTACGACAACCTTAACGGAAGGGACTCACTACTAGACCTCTGCTCCACTTCCATCCCAGACTCTTCCACTACCAGACAACTCTGCCTACTCGCAAACTCTGACCGCACCGTAGTTTCCGTCAACATATCATTCCACTCCCACCCGACCCAAGAAACCCAGACCAGTAGAATATCCTACTGCTACCAAAGATCAGACTGGGATTCGTTCCGAGACTTCCTCTGTGACGTCCCATGGAACAACATTTTTAGTCTTCCCATCGAAGAATGTGCATCCGAGGTTTCCTCCTGGGTTAAGGCTGGCATCGATGCCTTCATCCCTGCCAGGAAATTTCTGCTTAAGTCTCATTCGTCTCCATGGTTCTCGCCCGCTTGCTCGGCCGCCATTGCCCACCGGAATCATTTCTTCCGACTCTATCGTAGCTACGCGTTGGACCAAAAGAGGCGCCTTTTCGCTTCAGCTCGTAAAAAGTGTAAAAAGATACTTAACGAAGCTAAGATGTTGTTTGCTGCCAGAATGAAGCAACGCATAGCATCCGCTAAGTTCGGCGCCAAAGACTACTGGCGACTCTGTAAAAGAGTACTTAACAAGAGCAAGTTCACAATACCCCCACAAATCAATAATTTTGAGGTCTTCACCTCCTCAGCGACAAGGCTGAATGCTTTGCCCGGAGATTCTCGAACAACTCGAGTCTGGACTCGTTTGGGGATTTTACACCCTACTTCTCACCTAGAACTGAGACTCAACTGAATAACGTCCACATTACACCCTCGCTTGTCTCTAAGATAATCTCAAAACTTGACCCTCACAAAGCGAGCGTAGGGGACGTAATCCCAATCATAGTCTTAAAGAAATGTGCCCCTGAATTCTCCTCTGTCCTTTCTAAGCTCTACAACTTCTGCCTCTCTGCTTCCTGCTTTCCTGCCTGTTGGAAATCATCCTCTGTAGTTCCTATATTCAAAAACACTGGAGAACCCTCGGACCCCCCCAAATTACCACCCTATCAGCCTTCTTCCGATCTTTGGCAAAGTGTTCGAGGCCATTATCAACGCCGTGGTGGTTCAGCATCTCACAGCACACAGGTTCCTCTCTGACAAGCAGTATGGTTTCCGCTTCACCAGGTCTACTGCTGATATGCTAACGACCATCACCGAGTATATATACCAGGCACTCGACAGGAATGGCGAAGCCCGAACCGTCGCCTTGGATATCTCTAAAGCGTTCGACAGAATTTGGCATGCTGGCCTTCTATGCAAACTGCGGAGCTATGGTATAACTGGACATTTGTTTGAACTAATCCAGCCATTTCTATCTCACCGCACATTGAAAGTGGTATTAAACGGACATGCCTCCCAGAACTACCATACGAACGCGGGTGACCCTCAAGGCTCTACCCTAGGTCCTACGCTCTTTCTGATCTACATTAATGATCTCCTTGATACCATAAGATCCCAAGTAGGTATGTACGCCGATGACACCACAGTTTACTCTCGCCACGGTCAAAAATCTGGTGTGATACTAGATCAGCAACTAGATCCCACCCTTTTACATTGAAACCGATAAAATGCAACCGCAACTTCTACTCCAACAGTTTCTTTTTTCGCACTTCCCGACTGTAGAATTCCCTTCCACATGACTGCGTCCCCGACGGCTACAATCTCCAGGAGTTTAAATGTAAGGTCAATAGACACGTCCTAACACACTAACTCGCTTTCATTCTTTCAAAAACTCTTCCCATCCACCCAACCCCCAGCCTCCGTATCCATACCCATCTATCACCCCCGCTTCTGACATTTCCTATATCTAACCACTCTTTCTCTTTACCTTCCCCTATGTAGCCCCAAGCGCAATACTGGCAGTGGAATGCCTTACTTGGGGGTGAAATGATTAAAAAAAACCCAAAAAACTTGTTTAACCCTTTCAAAAAACGCAGCGCAAACACGAATTTTATTTTATTTTTCTTTACCTACACTACTGGTGCTCTCTATTTTCAATGGTCAATTTTTCCAGTTACATCTATTTTTCAGATTGCCTAATTTTTCGTTGACTTGATCCAATGCTGCGAAGCGTAAACTATGTTTAAGTTTAAATCCTTTTTTCACCTGATCCTTTTTTTCACTTGAAATCTTCCTTTAAACATTTTTTCATTTCTCTCTTTAAATTTTCAGGCTATTGTTTTTTAAATGTCCTGTATTCCATTTATATTTTTGCAATACTTATTTATAGGTGAATTCCACAGCTCAAATAATTTAATCTAGTCATTGCCAAATAAGTTTGTAGCATTTTTAAGTTATAAGCCTTAGCTTTTATACACTTTTTTGCCAGTAAAAATAATTTCTCACCTGACACACTACTTGCGACTTTCGACGTTCTTTTTTTCATATAGGTTTTGCTTTCCATGTAGCTTCATTGATCATTGTGATGTCACTACCAGTCTATAGTTACATGTTTATGTTGTGGATTCCGGTTGAGAAACCATACAAAATAATAAATAACAATAACAGATATGGAGATAGAAAGTGTAAGTTACATTGAACAAAAATTTACAAACTGGAACACGGGTTAATCAATTCAGGAATACTATAGAAATCAATATATACAGTCTTGCAGTGAAATAGTTTGTCCAGGTAATGAGTCTATATTCAAAACAACTCCAACTAACTCTGCACCAACTTACGGACCAACTGATTTCTTACTAAACTCTGTACAACTACTCTTTACAACTACAGTATTTAGTCGACCTTCCTACTTAAGGCAAAATGTGGCACAAGGCCCTTTTATGTGGGTCTTCCAGGCCATATAGCCCGGCCAAAAATATGCCTATTGTTCCCCAGTCATGACGAAGGCAGAGAGCGCTCTTCGCCCGAAGGCAGAGAGCGCTCTTCGCCCGAAGGCAGAGAGCGCTCTTCGCCCGAAGGCAGAGAGCTGACAGTGACAAAGGTAGCGCTTTACAATTACTCCCGTTCTCTCTATAGGCAGGATTATATGTACACATCAGGAGAGTCCATTACTCCATAACAAGTGGAGATCCCACAAAAGTTTATATCTTCATAATTAATTTTCACATGTACAAATTTTATTTGGTCTTCTTTGATTATTTTTTCAGTCGCAGCGCTGTGTACGGCCTTTTTGAGAACTTTTTATGCCCTACTTGTTCACACTTGTAGTACTTTGAATTCTTAAAGGGACAGTGGTCTCTTAGGTGTAACCTTCCACAACTGAAAAATGGATTAATTTTCATTTTTCCACATTTTTATTTCGCTTGCATGTACATTCATTTATTTCTTGAATTTCTGAGGTACCGCGTCTCAGATTTAGGATTCTCTAACATTCGCATGATATATATTGTAGTGTAAGGTTATCGTTCCATTTAAGTTTTTGCTAGCATTCCATCTCTTATTTCTGCGACTTTTTTTCTCCGTTAACCCGTGAACAAAAATTAACCATTTAAAGATAGGCCGTTGAATATAAATCTTTTACACTACTTTTAACGATGTAATAAATGTTTTCTTTTTTCGTTATATTCATATATTTTTAACGAGTATTGAATAACGTGCTTTGTTACATTTTTTGTGATTTCTTATTAAGGCAATATCTAGTCGGCCACAAGGCTTTCACACAATTCTTTATTTTCAACAAATTTTCTAGAGTCACTTGTCGATTCTGAGTAAGAAATCCCACTACAAATCTATCGCTAGATGTCTCTTCAGTACATCAATAATCGTTGCTGTTTGCGTCATAATTTGCGAATTATGACGCAGACATAATATATTATTATATATTATGTCTGCGTCATAATATATTATGCGTTATATTATATTATTTCTGCTCGGTTCGCTACCAGAGTAAGGTGACAGAACGCAATTAAATTTCGTGAGAAATATCTCGTTAAGCAAGTGATTATATTGACTGTTAATTAGAAGGGGACATTTATAGAGGTTATAGAAACTTTTGATGGTTTTCAAATAACTTCAACAGAACTTGTGATTCAAATAAGAATTTTGTGAATACATTTACAACGAGTCGCCTTTGAAAGTTTTCAGTGTTAAATATAATTTAATACTTTTATATTCGAGAAGTGTATTTTTGAAGTAGATAGAATAATCTTTTTATGAGAACTATCACATTGTTCAGAAATTAATGCTGGTTTTTAGCACATTGATTAAACTCGTGCTTGGCAGTTTTTATTATGGCGCCGTCTACGAATTATCTCGTGCTTGGCATTTTCTGATACATATTCATTTGCAGGTGTCAACTACGAGTTTATTTGCAGTCAGGTTAGAGTGTTAGTAATCAGCAAATAGAAGTGTACGTCCAAACTGTATAGTTACGCTGCGTCTCTACTGTCTCTGGACTGCCTCAAAGCTGCGTCCCCGAAAGTCACGAAAGTTAGTATTTATTGAAATAGTCCATTCCTTATAGATAGGGTACCATAACAAGTATTAAAAGACAGGAAAAAATTCGCTAGAAACAAAAAAGAGAGTACTGGATTGCTATGTGATGTCTGTTCTTGATTTCTTATTATTAAAAGATAAGGTGTGCAATTAAAAGATGCCAATAAAACCCCTACCGTAAAATGAAAAACATTGAAAAAAGAGAACTTGTAAATCTTTACATGAGCTATGTTTTCTATGTTTACAGAAAAAAATACAAATTAACAATTTATCAAATTCTCAAAACTAAACTTGTTGAATAAAATGTAGCGAAGTAACTTCAATCTCTTTTCTTCGTCTAAAATATACCTTAAACTATAGACGATTTTTCCTCATATACGTAGGCATCTTTAATCTATCTCTTAGCACAAACTGATTGATTCTCCCATCTTCTGATAATTAATTTGTTTCGGATTAACGGATAGATCACTCACTAAGTCAACTACATCTGTTTGATGTGCATATTAAAAAATAATCTTTCCCGTCTTTGTCACTTTTTATCTAATTTACGTGAAAAATAACTTAAATAAAATCCTGTAACCATTTCACGAGGACACGTCACAACTTTTCAGACTTGTTAAATGCTACATATGTATCATTCAATTTATTTCATCACTGGCATGGAAAACGTCTGGGTCTCAAGTCATTTCAAGTTTCTACCCGCCTTTACCATTACAATCAAATGTTTTCTCGCAGTCATGACCTGGCGTTTTATTGGTTTATTAAGACAAACCCTCCGAACCCCACTTAATTGTCTGGATATGGTAAAAATTGTATTGTTTTTAAACTTCGATATATAATGATTCCTAACAGAAAAATATTTCACTGCCTGTCAATGTGCTAATAAGATAGTACCGAAGCACAACGGCACTTGTGTTGCAGAAAACTATGTCTTTATTATAAATTTATATATATATATATATATTTATATATATATATATAGAGAGAGAGAGAGAGAGAGATTACTTCTCTGATTACAATCTTAAACAGCTCAAGTTTAGGAGTGAACGCTGTCTTTCCCACATATCCGCAAGTGTAATGCCTCTTATTCTGTAAGATTCTACCTTGAGTGGCCTTTGAGCCTTGTACAGAGGGATTGATAATGCATACTATCTATCGTTTATTAAAAGGCTTCGTAGACATTTAAATATGTGCACATTTTAAAATTTTCTCATCTCCAATTTGTAATTTGTATGTTTCTTTAGCTGACAATCATACATTCTCTTTTCTTACAGTTGATGTTTAGAAAAATCTTCTGGAACATAGAATTCATTAGCAGCAATGGAAGAATTGAAAATGGTTTCACAATGTGTACAGATATATGGAGACCGTTTCAAAACAAAAGAAAGAAGCGATCAAGAAAAAGTCCTTAAGAAAAACTGCTTTTACTCTTTTGTCCCATGAAAGGAAAAACTCGTAAAACCATGTTTCCTGCCAATACGTTGTGTTTTTCCACACATGCACGCACACATGCACGCATACATATATCTTTTATATAGACAGTCACTTTTAATCATTATACATATACTCATATATGTAATCCTTATTTTTAAGGACTTGATAAGACCCCGCGTGAGCTTTTCTCCGGCCCCGATCAGCGTCGCCTCCGCTGTAGTGGATATTGGTGCGGATATTTCGAATTCACGAGCATAGTCAAAATTTCGGGTCACGTTATTGCGTTTGCTTTCGCATTAATATCCTTCGAAAAGGTAGAAACACAGTACCTCACCTACCAGATAAGGGTTAAACAGTAAGTGAAAATGAGCTTTTTAGACTTAAGTAAAAACTAGTCTAAGAGAAAGAATATTATAAATTTTCAAACCCCTGCTAAGGCAACGGGGAACCATATATTTTCCAGGAATGGATCGTAATTTACAAGTAACAATAAAAATCTGTACAACGCTGTGATCATTTACGTCTTGAAGAGACATGGCATTTAAAAAATGTGTGTATATATATGTGTGTGTGTGTGTGTGTGTGTGTGTGTGTGTGTACACGCCTTTTTGTAGAAGATTAAAAGGCAAAGGTTACTCCCTCTGCCCCCGGCAACTGCTTAAACGCTTAATGATAAAATCCCATGTACAGAGTAACAAGTCATCTATCTTGAATGTTTCCCCTACCCGCTTCACTAGTTCGGCGCCTTTTATCTACATTTCTCTTCCAACCACTTGTCTCTTCATCCTTTATTCCTGTTTCATAATTATACCCACTCATTGGAAGAGTAATGATTCTTTTCATTGCATCTGTTTCGAATTTTCCAGTTTTTGTTTCTTGTTTTTCTTTCATTTATAGCTGTATAAACAGGTCGATAATATCATTTCCAGAAATTTAACCGAATAACGACAGGAAATGGGCCACAGAAATCAGAAAAAGTATAGGAATGGTGAAAACATCTTCCAGAAACTAAGTAAAGTATTAAGACACAGGAAAATGTTAAAAATAAAAGAAACAAGGGATTTATGTAGTACTAGCAGTATAGCCCGGCGTTGCTAAGGTGTAATGAAAGCTTTAAAACTAATCCATGGTCATGGAGCTCAGTCTCTTTGGACGTTGGCACGAAAGACTAAAAAGCAATAGTTGTTTCCAGTTAAAGCGAAACCGTAGACTGAAAGAAAAATGAAGAGATGTAAGTCAAATTTTGATTTCCTGGAATCGATATTAAATAAGTTTTTTTCGTCGTCAACTGAATTTTAAAGGCTAAATAAGTCCTCTGAGTAAATGGTATTATGTCTGAGACTAAGAACTATAATTATACCTACTTAGAGCCAAACCCGAAGCAAAAACTAAAATAAAAGAGCTGAAAAACTGATTTTGATCAGACCCGGTAGGATATCGGCGTATGGATTTCCAATATTGGAGTCAAATAAGTCATCTAAGAATAAACTAACCTAAGTAAGTCAATTAAAACTTATCGTACCCATCGGGAGTAAAACTGGAGAAAATGAGCCATATTGATGGCGGAATATCGGTTTTTGATCAGATTCGATAGAATATCAGGAGTATCGATTTCCAATATCGGGGATATTATCAATTTTCTGCACTATTGTAAGAACTGCAACCTTGAAACTTCTGAATATCGTTTCTTCTGTCTTTGTCTATGAGTGTATCGAATTTGATTAAAATTGGACCACTCCTTCTATAACCCGATTTTTTTCTATTATCGATTTTCGATATTTATCAGGGGGTACCCCGACACAAAACCTAACTAAGAACCCTCGCAGACTCTTATAGTATAACTGTGTAAATTTTCAAGAAAATCGGTTCAGATGTTTCGGAGTCCATAGGTAACGGACACACACACACACACACAGACACACACACACAAAGTTCCTATTTGTCAGTAAATCTTGGAAATTTTATCAAAAATGAAGAAAAATCATGAAGCGATGGGCTTATATTGACAAATGCTGAGAATAACAACTACAGAGACTGTAAGCAATGAGGAAATTTTGAGTAAAATAGAAGCAACAAAGAAACTAATACTTAAAGTCAGAAGAAGAAAATTGAAATTTATGGTACATTTAATGAGGAAAGAGTGTTTAGATAATTTAACACTCACAGGGCATACTGAACGAAAGAGAAGCAGAGGAAAACAAGATGGATGGCAAAACTGGGAGCAACTAGGATAGTAAATGATCAAAGGTTAAGAAGATGTGAAGAACCATGTTCAAGACGAACTTAAAGTGACTAGGTATATAAAAAATATATATTCATTCATATTGTCTTTTGAAATAGATAAATGTATTTACGATCTAATATCGTGATATTAGTTTCCTGGAACTATCTTTTCGAGGTTTTATTTTCATCTTTTATAGCGTAAAATTATCGTTTAAAAATCATTTTACCCTAAGCAAGGCGATGAAATCATTAAGACGCAAAGGATTATTGAAGATGTAAGACAACAAAGAGAAAGAAACCGAGAAAATGTTACTGTGGGGAAAGAAAGGTAGCTGGACAGTTTGTCTTCAGACAATTAACGGGCAGGACTATTGCTCGGCGCTCTAAGTCTTTTCAACATCAAGCTCTCATTTAGTTCTTTTTTATAGAAACAGTCGGCGAACTGTCCAGTTGTTGGCGGATACGGATATGAGTGTTTCAAAGGCGTTTTATTTACATCATCGACCATTTAAGTCTTGAGTTGTACGATTTTTGTTGTTCCCACCTTTAATAACTTTTAAATTTTCCAGTTTTGTTGACAATATAGTCAGTCAGTTAAGTGCCATCGCTTGGGCGATCATGTCTCGAAAGAGACATGACTGACTGGGCAGAAGATTATCTCGCAGTTGGTTGCCATTGCTTTCTGTGGTAGACTGGTTGCCGACCAAGGCTATAGAACCCAATCTGTCCTGCTATTTACCCCATAACTGGTGGGAAGTGACGGATTAATACCTTTCCCAAGGGTATTTGTGCGTAAGTGAATGCAATGAATTCAGCTGGAATTCGAACTCGGCTTTTTCGTTCCGAATCGATATCCACTGCACTACGACGCACATCCTCTTTCTGCCTCCTCGTACTGTCTTGAGGTTATGACGACTGGGCTTAGAAAAAATGTTCTAAAAAGACATTGGATGAGACCTTGAAACTGAAAAAATAAAAGCGTCGACTAATTGATCTGTTTGTAAATTGTCTGTCAGCGAAATGTCTGTCGGAGAATTGTCTTTCGGTAAACTGCCCGTATAGGGAGTTGAAGGAACCACAAAAGAACAGGATTCAAGGAGACAGAGCTCGATGACTGAAGCAGCATTTAGATTTTGTAGATTGTGTCGGTCAGGGAAGAAAATAACTGAAAGAGTGTTTCATAGGCAAGAAGTGCGAGGTAAGAAACTATTACAATGATAAATACTGTTCCATCTATAGAGTGCCAGTAAAACGGTGAGACCTAATCGGCAGTCTAATAGCACGATTAAATCCCTGTTGTCTAAGCACAAAGGAAGAAAGCTTATTAGAAAGGTCAATTGCTATCAAAATATTTGTAGAAGAGACAGAGTGAAGCCCCGTCACTTCACTGAGAATACGTACTTCTTTACCATTAACAGTTTCAACAATAAAATGTAGTTCTTAGTCTCAGCCATGATACCATTTACTCAGAAGACTTATTTTGCCTTCAAAATTCAGTTTACGACGAAAAAAACTTATTTGATATCGATACCAGGAAATCAAAATTTGACTTACATCCATTGATTTTTCTTTCAGTCTACGGTTTCGCTTTAACTGGAAACAACTATTTCTTCTTAGTCTTTCGTGTCAACGTCCAAAGAGTCTGAGCTCCAGGACCATGGATTAGTTTTAAAGCTTTCATTACACCCGAGCAACGCCGGGCTATACTGCTAGTCGAAAATAATCGAATGAATCGAAAATCCAATCCTAAACAGGTAACAAGTTTTGAACCACTACTCTTGTTTAAAAGACTGGGGAGGAGTGCGAACAGGACAGTAGGCGAAACTATCCATTTATATTAATAGTAATATTAAC